>JAAEAF010007248.1:0-56848 GCA_011037195.1 Triatoma infestans
ATCCTATCTCAATGGACCTTAGTATCTATTCAGACTTGCTTGAACGATAACTTCTGCAGATATTTCCATAATAAAAACAGTTATAGTGAATATCTTCTCAGAACTACTTACTGTGTGAGTCTGGCTGCACCCAACCAGTATAATCCTGAGCCTCCTCAGCTTATGCGGAACCCACTGCCAGTCTGATTAACTGGATTTTTTTATTTTAAATAACAATAGATCTGGAGGAAGGTTATAAAAATAAATGATTTGACGTCAGAGAGGTGATGCCTAGATTTTATTATTTTTTTTCTCCACCTCTCAAAGCTCCCTCAAATTTGAATATAAAAATGATATCGAAGAAATTATTTTTGAACAATTATTAAGGTAAAAAGTGGCGTCAAAGTTGATATTGATGGACAAATAAGTAATCAAGCAAACAACCATACCAAAATGGTGTGAAATCAATGTACGACTCTCCCTTACTGCAGCAGATCTCATCACAGTATTCTAACAGGACAAATTTGCATAAAAAAATGGAAAATGTTTACTAAATTTAGTTCGTTTAACACCCACAAGGTTTTTTTCAATCTCCTGACATGGCCATTCCATTACGTCAAAGCCTTCAAAATTCAAATATTCCACTTATCACTTTCTCTTAGTAATATCTTAGAGTAAGAAGAAGTATTGTAATCTTGTCAAATTTTCGATATCGTGTTTTCACCAAAAAAACTGTTTTGAAGTCCACTGACTCCAAAAAAGTGTTTTTAGCAAATGGTCTGTCTGTGTGTGTGTGTGTTTGTATGTATGTGAACAGCATAGCTCGAAAACGAAGAATCGCAGAAAGTTCAAACTTGATATTTCGTTTAGGTATCACTATGGGATCTGACAGTAGGTTATGTGTCTAAATTCCTCAACCGGAAGTACCACTTTATTAAGTGATTTTTTTCACTTTTTCCTGTTTTTCTCAAAAATGGCTCCGACAATTTTCTTTAAATTTCTTTTATGAACACACATAAAAAGATCTACAACTTTCATTTAAAACATTTCATTAAAGGAAAATTCATTAAAGGGCACTTTTGGGGGAGGGACACGGGGTTAGATTTTCCACTAAAAGTTTTAATGTGCTTTATAGTGCTATTTCAGTTTAGTATACAATTCTGTTTCTATATAATGTTAATTAGAATTAAATGTGTTGTTGAAATTCCAAGTTTGAAAAAAAATTAGACAACCGGAAGTGCGTTTTTTACTGAAATATATTATTCAGTTTTCTGGTATTTTCTCGAAAACGGTTTCCAACGATTTTCTTTAAACTAGGTATGTGAACTGCACATGTAAAAAAACTATAACTTTTATTTCAAATATTTCTCCTGGTAATGTAGTTTAGGGGGCTTTTGGAGGAGTGATGGGGTAATGTTTTTCTCTGAAGTGCTATCAGTAGTTAATTATACAATTCTACCATCCAAACAAAATTAATTAGAAATAAATAGATGGCCAAAATTCCAAATTTCAAGAAAATTAGTAAACCGGAAGTGCGCTTTTATTGAAGAGTTTTTCGATGAATTTCTTCGTTAAATTTGGTACACTAACTATATAAAATTTGTCAATTCTAGTTTTTGAGAACTGGAGTAAAAAGTTTGTTGTTAGTGTGTCACACCAGAATATTTATTTTTTTTTTGTTTTTAGTTTGCAAAGTAATAATTTATAACTGTTTACGGAAAATTTACCCCACCCCCCAGAAACACTCACAGAAAATTAATTTCCCTGGAAAAATGTTTCAAATAAAAAGTGATAGTCATTTATTTGCGTAAATAGTATACGAAACATTCATTTATTTATTTATTTATTTATTTATTATTATAGGAAATCGTGAACAACTAAAAAAAAAATTTATTAAAGTTGGTTAAATCTGAACGGAACATTAAATTCAAAGAGTAGTGAGTTGACTTTTAAAACATGCCGGAAATACAACCCCGATTCGATACGATCAAATACTTCCTCTTACAATCTAAGAGAAAGTAATAAAATTAATAACAATTATCATTAAAGTAAATTATATTTGTATGTAAAAACAAAGCTTTTTTTCTTCAAAAAAAAATAAATAAATAAATAAAAATAGGTCAAGTATAGTAGGTATACTAAAAAGGAAGAAGGACTATTAAGCTGTTAAATTTGTCAATTCCATTAATACTATCGAAATAAATTTCTTACTCTTAATGGTTTATTGAACTATAAAGATTTAAAATTTGCCTAAATCCGAATTATTACAATTGACACAAACAACAAGATAAAAACATGCTTTATGTTTACTTTCGCCTTCAGCTTAACTTCTTTTATTAGTGTATATAATATTTATTACGTTATAGATTATAAATTATGTGGCGCAGCGTAGTGAATATTATTAAAAACATTTTGACCTTTACCCAAATAATTTCTTCTTTTTTTATTTCTTTCAAATCTTTCATATTATAATAATATAGTACTATTATTAGAATTTTTTGAAATTTATTAAACAATTATTATTTTATAAATAAATAAATAAATAAATAAATAAGCAAGTAATTATATTCCTTGAATTGTTTGAATGATTCATAGAGCGGAACTATAATCTTATTTATTTTATGTACACACTATACTATAAATTCTACTAGTTAATTTAAATCAACTAAATTAAATGGCCTACTTTTTATTATATGATTTTATTGCTTAGTATAACAATTCACTAAATAAAGATAGATTATTAAAATAAACAAGCTCTCGTTATATTTGAATTATTATTATTATTAAATTGGTTACCGGAAGGCACGAAATCTAAACCAATTTGGGGGGGGGGGGGTCAATTTTTCCTTTTAAAATGTTTCACATTTAAAGTGAATAGATATTTATGTAAAGTGTATAAATAGTGCATGCATGAAGTTTAAAGAAAATCATTTGCCCGTTTTTGAGAAAATCGCCCCCTGAAGAAAGAAAAACAAATTTTTTTTTTCTGTAAAGTCGCACTTCCGGTTGATAAATTTTGAACACGAAATCTTCGTGTAAGAAACGGTGGTAGGAATATCAAGTTTAAGCATACTGTGATTTTTTCTTTTTTGAGTTATTTTATTCATACAAAAATTAGCAAATCCGTGTTGGTGTCCTCACGCGTTATGGTCTAGTGGCTAGCGTACTCGCCTTTGGTGCGAGAATTTCTAGGTTCGATTCCCATCGAGGGCAAAGTCAGTATTGACCCCAGTATCGTAAAAAAAAAGTGGGTATCTACAGTTGATAGCGCCCCTAGGTAGAGAAGGTTAGAATTAAATGGCGAGGGAACTGCGGCGAGATTACCACACCTCCCCCCCATTCAAATCGCCTTCTTGCATGCCTTGGGCTCTTTACGGCTTCATTTAAACAAGAAAAATATTTATCAAGGAGCCAAAGAAAAAAAAATTTTAATCTTTAAAAGTTTATTTAACGTTTCGTACACATTGGTGTCCTTCCTCAGGAACTACTTACGATAAAAAAAAAAAAAAAAAAATCTGGTGTAAAACACTCACACAACTTTCTCTTACACCAGTTTTCAAAGTTGAAATTGACAAATTTTATAGTAGTGTATGACATTTAATGAAATTCGTTAGAGTTCGTCGAAATTCGTCGAAAACTGAAAAGATGTTCAGTAAAAGCGCAATTCCGGTTTACTAATTTTCTTGAAACTTGGAATTTTGGCGATTTATTTATTTCTAATTAATTTTGTTTGGACGGTTGAATTGTATAATCAACTATGATAGCACACTAGAGAAAACCATAACCCCACCCCTCCCCCTAAGGCTCCCTTAAATGACATTATCAGGAGAAAAGTTACAAATAAAAGTTGTAGCTCTTTATCTGTATAAACAAATTCCTGCTTTAAAGAAAATCATTGGAGCCGTTTTCAAGAAAATACCAGAAAACTGAAAAATACATTTCATAAAAACGCTCTTCCAGTCATCCGATGTTTTTCAAATTCGTAATTTCAACAACATAATTAATTCTAATTAATATTATTTAGATTATGGTATAGTAAACTGAAATAGCATTTTAGAGGAAAACCTAACCCCACCCTTCCCCAAAACTACCCTTAAATAATTTTCCCTAGAAAAGTTTCAAATAAAAGTTGTAGCTCTTTGTATGTGTAGTTGATATGCCATGTTTCTAAAAAATCGTCGGAGACATTTTCGAGCAAATCGGAAACAAGTAAAAAAACTAACTAGTAAAGTGGTACTTCCGGTTGAGATATTTTGACAAATGACCCAATGTCGGATTCCATGGTGATACCTAAAGGGAATATCGAGTTTGAACTTTCTACGATTTTTCGTTTTTGAGCTGTGCAGTTCACACAGACACAGATCATTTTCTAAAAACCACTTTTTTGGACTCAGGGGACCTCAAAACAGATATTTCCGGTGAAAACTCGATATCAAAAATTTGGCACGATTACAATACTTCCTCTTACTGGAGTAAGAGAAAGTAAAAAGAGAAATAAGCAGAAAAACACATAGTGTAGTGAGAAAACCAACACAAATGTGCATAAAAATATAAAAATTTAAAGAATAAAAACCATTTTCTGTTTATATCTCTTTGTTTGCTTCTTCTTTTTTAATGTAGTTCCTGAGCAAGGACCCCAAAGGGTGTCCGAAACGTTGAATCAACTTTTAAGGATAAAAAAGTTTTTTCTTTGGCCCCAGCCAACCAATATTTTCCTTGTTTCAGTAACAACGGCCAAGCATAACTATTGTTTAATATGTTTATTTATTTAATTTTTGTTTATATTTTGGTATAACACTTCAGTGAGAAGAAGGCTGGGGTTCCCCTAAAACTTTCCCAAACAATCTTCCTTGAAAAAAATCCTGGATGTTTTAAAAAAGAAATACCATTGAAACGGTTTTCGACAAAATCGTAAAAAAAAAATACTGAAACAAAAATATTGGGCGAAATCGCACTTCCGGTTGATGGATTATCACCGGAATCTTCCTGTCGGATCCCATATTGATTTGTAAAAATGTAAGATCATTGCTATGCTTCCGTGAGTTTTCGTTTTTTTCAGACACATTTATAGTTTATTTAATTTTTTTTTTTTTTAAATATACAGGGTGTCCCAAGGTAATATGGATAACGACTTTTTCTCGGAAACTAAGATAGCTAGAAAAAAACTAAAAAATACGTGTCCCCGTAGTTTTTTGTTAGAAAACCAAATTTAATTTGCAAATTTGTTTTGGTGCTTCGAGAAGCGATATACATGACATCAACTTTATTTTTTCAAATGGGGAGGTGTGGTTTTTATTTAAGAAATAGATTCCTCTATTTTTTGTAAGAAAAATTTGCTTGAACGGTTTTTTTCTGTGAGTGATATTTTACGTGTTATGAATGAAAACATGATTCCTATAAGAAATTTCAAAATGATATTATAACGATTTTTTGATTGAATAAGAAGAAAAGTACTATTTTATTATAAATTTTACTCCTTATTAATTACAGAACTTGCTCGAATTGGCCTCCACCATTAGAGATGCATAGACACGCTTTTTCCTGCCAATTGTACCTTACGACCAAAGAAATACATCTTTAATTGTGGGGGCCAGTTCGACCAAGATCTGTAATTAATGAGGAGTAAAATTTATAATAAAATAGTACTTTTCTTCTTATTCAATCAAAAAACCGTTATAATATCATTTTGAAATTTCTTATAGGAATCATGTTTTCATTCATAACTTGTAAAATATCGCTCAAAGATAAAAAACCGTTCAAGTAAATTTTTCTTACAAAAAATAGAGGAATCTATTTCTTAAATAAAAACCACACCTCCCTATTTGAAAAAATGAAGTTGGTGCCTGTATCTCGCTTCTCGAAGTGCCAAAACAAATTTGCAAATTAAATTTGGATTTCTAACAAAAAACTACGGGGACACGTATTTTTTAGTTTTTTTCTAGCTATCTTAGTTTCCGAGTAAAAGTCATTATCCATATACCTTGGGACACCCTGTATATATGAGAAAACGAATAATAACTTGATTGGTTTTCTTTCGTTCAGATTTTACTTCATCTAGAGCATGTTTATATTAAACAAAATAAATATTAATATATTCTCCTTTTCCAGTCTGATAACTTACAGTTATCTAATATCTTATTTACGAATATTAATTGCAGTATTTCACTGTTTTTGTTTTTACAATGAAATCAGCTGGTTTGTAATCATTATATTAATTTAATACGGTTTTTGACCCCCATTATGGACTTATTTTTTTTCTAATATAAGCAATTATAAAGATTTGTGATTAGAATTTATTTTTTACAATCTCTTATTGCTGTAAGAGAAGTATTTTGATTGTATCGAGTTTTCCAAATATTTCGGAAATATTTTTTCACGGAAGGGAATAGCTAAGTGGTTAGCGTACTGGACTCCCACGCGAGGGACCCGGGTTCGAGTCCAGCTGTGCTATCCTTAGATTTTTTCTTCCTAGAAGCATCTACAGCTCACTGTCCGGAGGCCGGCAGTGCACTGAGAAGGCTCCGGGCGCCAATGACCACAGATGTTGACGCGCCTTAAATTAAAAAAAAATATATATATTTTTTTCTGTGTTGGTGAACAAAATATCTCAAAAATCAAAAATCCTAGTAGGCTCAAACTTGATTCTCTTTTAGCTTATAATCAGGGGATCAGCCAGAAATATTTCAGTCAAAAATCCGTTAAACCGGAAGTGAAATTTTACGTATTTTTTTTTTTTTTTTCAGTTTTTGCAAATTTTCTCTAGAACGTTTTACATGATTTTTCTTCAAACTTTTTATATTGTTTAAAGAAATTTAGCATTATCACTTTTATTTGAAACCATTTTCCAGGAAAATTCATTTAAGAGCGATTTTTCGGGGGAGAGGTGGGGTTATGTTGTTTTCTTCGTAAAGTATTATTATTACTTTCTCTAACTACTGTTACAGGAAGTATTGCGATCGTGCCAGATTTTGGAAATTCAGTTATCACCGGAAATATACGTTTTGAAGTCCCCTAATTCCAAAAAAAGTGGATTTTACAAGATGGTCTGTATGTGTGTGCGTGTATGTGAAAAGAATATCTCAAAAAAAACGAAAAGTTGCAGGAAGCTGAATCTTCGTATTCCGTTTAGATACTCACTACCACTGCATCAGACAAGAAGTTTTCGGGCAAAACCCATCAACCGGAAGTACCACTTTACTACTGAATGTTTTTTTTTTTCCATCAGTTTTTTGTTATTTTCTCAAAAACGGCTCTAACGATTTTCTTTGTATTTGATATATTAACTACACATATAAAGATCTACAACTTTTATTTGAAACATTTCTTCGGAAAAATTCATTTAAGGGCGGGCACTTTTGAGGGAGAAGAGGGATTACGATTTCTTCTAAAGTGCTATTTCCGTTATTACACAATTCTGTCATGTAAACAATATTAATTGGAATTAAATATGTTGTTGAAATCCTGAGTTTGAAGAAAATCAGATGACCGGAAGTGCGCTTTACTGAAAGTAGTTTTCATGTTTCTGCTATTTTCTCTAATGCGGCTCCAACGATTTTCTTTAAAACTTTAAATATTAACTACACTTCTAATGAGCTACAACTTTTGTTGGAAACATTTCTTGAAGAGTTGGGTTCCGTTTTCCTCTAATGTGCTATTTAAGTTCAACAAAGTGCTATACCAATTCTGCCAACCTAGTAATATTAATTAGAATTATATAAATAGCCAAAATATTCAGTTTAAAGAAAATCGATTGAGCGGAAGTGCGTCTTTACTGAATAGGTTTTTCAGTTTTTTTTTATGATTTTCTCCATAAAAATGCCGACGGTATTAAACACTAATAAGAATTGTAAGTATGAAGAGAATTTGCCATTTCGTAGTAAGAGAAAGTCGTGTGTATGATTCATACCAGATTTTTTTTCAATTTATTATATTGATTGTAACATCTGCGTAATTATTAATGTGATAATGTTAATTAATGTGAGGCCAAAATTACAAGTTGGATAAAAATTCGTTTACCTTAAAATCGCAACTTTACTAAACAGATTTTTCTATTTTTTTGTCAAACAGGATGTCTACGAGTGGTGGTGGACCTACCCCAATGACAATCAGGGGCAAATTAGTACCTCAACAAAGCACTGTATGGACTAGAAGACAGCATGCTGTCTGCGTAAGAAGAGCATGCAAAATTTATGGTCAAAAAGACAATCAACATATTATATTAGATAATCTGAACATGACTGTACCCAAAGGTTGTATGTAAGTCATTATTTTATATATTATATTTCATTATTTTTACTTTCATTTACAACTGTAAGCAGAGTAGTATTGCGGTGATCTATTTTCAAAATGGAATTTTCAAGGTATAAATGTTTTGAGGTTCCTGAACCAGAAAAGAAGGTTTTTAGGAGATGTGTTTGTGTAGTGATGTTTTTGGGGTTAGGTTAGAAGAAAAATAACTTAGGGTGAGTTAGGTTACTTAGCACTGTTTATAAGTACAAATAATAAAAACTACAAGGACTTTATACTGTAATATTTTAGAGCGAGAGGAAGTGACAGAACGACGGTTGAGAAGGAAGTACGTTGAACATTGACTGTTGACACTGATTTTTAGCGTAAGAATCCAGGCCCTTTTTATACAGACGGCTGGACTAACCCCTACTCTCTTTAACTTTACCTTTCAGTTCCTGGATGCGCTCCTTAGTTTGCCCCCTCTACAAACTTGTAGGAAAAATGCAGTGAGCTTGAGGTGGGGGAGTGGGATTAGTTCATGATTCGAACCATTAATTGCAAAAAGCTGAAATCCTATATTCCATTTAGATGCCACCAGTGGGCGCGGCAATAACTGTTTGGTCAAATTCAGTATCAGCCAGAAATACTGGACGTAACAATTTAAGGACGTGCCAGACGTTCCAGGAGAGGTGGATAATCCATTGATCTACCAAGCAGGCGCTTATGACCGGTATACAAAATATTGGTAGGGGGAAATGGTATGGGAAGCAAGAAGATAATGGACTTCGTCCAAGTAGTGGTAATTAAGAGTAATGGATATGTCTCATATCTTATAAAGATAGATAGTCGGATTGGTCAGGAAGCATACGGGTCAGCTGCAAAGACGAAAGGAGGGGAAGGAAGAAGAAATGTGCTATATTATAAAATATATACTTAGGCTAAAATAAGTATTGGAATTTTTTTATTATTATTATTATTATTAATTTAAGGTGTCTCAACATCTGTGGTCATTTGCGCCCGGAGCCTTCTCGGTGGACTGCCCGGTTACAGACAACACTGTCCATCACCGGACAGTGAGCTGTAGGGGCCCCTAGCAAGAGAAAATCTAAGGGTAGCACGGCTGGATTCGAACCCGTGATCTCCGCGTTGCTAGTCCAGCGCGCTACCACTGAGCTAATCCCGCAGCATACTGAGAAGGCTCCGGGCGCCTTAAATTAAATATATGTTAGGAAATTCTGAGTTTGAAGAAAATCGGTTGACCGGAAGTAAATTTTTACTGTGGTAATTTCCGTTTTCTAGGATTTTATCAATAAAAACACGGACGGGTTTTATTAAATTTGTTACACTAACTATGAATACTATTATCTTTGTTAGGAACTTTTTTCTGCGGAAGTTCATTTAAAGAAATTTGGAGGGGGGAGGGAGACTGTGTAAAGTTTGCTGCAAAAAAAAGTCAATTTATTAAGTTTAGATTTTCCAATTGATATAAAACTGAAGACCAGCAAACATTTAGTAAAGATGATAAGTTTGAAGAAAATTTGCCCCTTAAATCTGTGTAAACTGCAAGTAAGAGAAGGTTATGTAAGGGTTTCTACACTAGGTTAGGTTTTTCTTTTTAGAAAAAAATATAATCGATAAAATATTGTTAATTGCCTTAAGTTAATTTTATTGGACACTAATATTATAAAACGATATAAATTTTACATAATAAAACTGTGACAATTCTGATTTGCATTCAGAAAAAAATTACGACTAAGCATTTAAACAATTATTTATCCTTTATAGTTTTTTAATTTCTGTATATATTCATTGGTGTTAATTATCGCAAATTTTTATTGATATGATGGAGTCAGCATGATTGTGCTATTTCTTTCGGGGTTTAATGTTAATATTGAGTGGTAATAAATTAATAACATTGGTTAAGACAATTAAACTATTAAGGTGTGTATGTCTTAGTCATCTTTAGAGAAAGAATAAACTCAAGAGAAATTATTGTGGAGTTTGAATTTAAACTGGGAATACATTATTTTGAAGTCCTCTAAGCAATAAAAGAAGTTTATAGATAGTCTCTCTCTCACTATCTCTTTGTCTCACTCCCTCTCTTGTCTTTAAACAAACTACGTCATAAATGAAATATCAATCACAAGAAACTTAAACTAGTTTATATCATCGTAATGTTTCGTTGAATATACCTTTACCTAGAGGGCGTCTTGAATGGTTCTCAGTTCTTGGAATTTTCTCGAAATGGACTACAACGACTTTCTCCCCCAGAACTATTTTAAATACAAGTCGTATGTATAGTTGATATACCAAGTCCAAAAATATCGTTGTAGCCGTTATTGAGTAAATCGCAAGAAACTAACAAAAAAAAAAATATTTCAGTAGACATTCGGTTGAGGAATTTTGACAGGTAAGAAGTTCCTGTCCGGATCCCATGGTGACGACCACATCAAATTTTGAACTTCCTACGATTTCTTTGTTTTTGAGTTATGCTGTTCACATACACACACACACAGATTATTTTTTAAAGATCGAATTCGATCTTCTGAATACTTATGATTATGTGTGTTATTTTAATGTTAATTTCATGGTGATTATGTTAATTTATGTTAATATTAAAGCGGCAAACTTCTTATAATAAAAGCTGAATACTTTTTCTAGATATGGATTACTGGGAGCTAGCGGTTGTGGAAAGACTACACTTCTTAGTTGTATTGTTGGTCGAAGAAGACTGAATAGTGGTGAAATATGGGTATTAGGTGGTAAACCAGGAAATAGAGGAAGTGGTGTACCAGGTCCTAGAGTTGGATATATGCCTCAGGTAACATAAAAATTCTTAATAAAACTATTTCTAGTAGAAATAATAAAAGCTAGTTTGAAATAGTGAATAACAAAAAAAATGAGCTGCAAGACTACAGTTTGCGTTTAACATGTGGACAAATGTCAGTCGTAAAAATTATGTAGAAAGTGAAGGCAAAAAAGAAACAAAAAAATAAATTAAATATGCCACAGAAGTTTTACTCGTGCATGACTTTATTTGTAAAAGATTTAAAGGAGTTAACAAATTAGTAAGTTTCACAGATTTTGGACGTGCTAAATTATAGTTAGTTGTTTTTTTTTTTAACGATTTCTTTACCAATATAGAGAGTTTGTTCCAGTTTGGTAATACTTTTCTGTGCTAACCACGAATATGCTGAACTTGAACGTAATTGGATTATAATGAAATTTGTATTTGTATTGAAAGGATCTTTTTTTAATTTTTCTCACCTCTTGAAGGCGGATCAGGAGCTCTAACACAGCTCTTGAGCATGTTCTACAGGATACATGTCCGCAGAACGTGCAGCCAATCGATCACATTGATACCGACTTCTTTCAAGAAGCGAGTGACAATTCTAGCGTGTCATTATCATGCATCACCATGAACTGTTCCCGATAAATGGAACAAAGAGTGTGACTGTCTCTAGAAGTTCTCTTTCAAATACCTAGCAGCGGTCATTACACCATTTTCATCAATTAACTCGATGCGGGCCTCCAAACTTATCCCACACCCCTCATAATTCACTGTCGTTGAAAAGGAGCATTTCCGCTAGTAGTACCTTGAATAAAGCGTTCCACCTGCCTTCTCCACACGTGAATTCGACCGTATGAAGAATACAGATCATATCGCGAGTCATCTATGAAGAGAATAGCACTTTTTTACTCTACACTCCAACGCCGATTGGCAAAAGCCAACATACTTACGAGATGATTCCTGGTTTCTCTGATTTCAGTCTCCTAGCCATCAGACCTAAGTTAAAACCTGAGCTCTGTAGCTATTAGAAACCTATTGCGTAAAATTAAGAGCGAAAGAAATAAGTCGTCCCGATCAACCAGCACTAGCTATTAATGAAAAAGTTTATAGTAAATTTTAAAAATGTAAGTATATCAACATTAAAACAAAAAAGAAACATTATCAAGCAGTTTTATTTTTCTAAGCACATTTTTTTTTACCCACTAAGTTTTAATGGTAACCAAAGAATTTCAATGATTATAAATGTTGAATACCATATGATTAATGATGATGTATTAAGTGCCTATGAATTATTGCGAGTTTATAATGCAATGATAACCTAAACAGTTAACTTAAAAGGTTATAGCCGAATATGTGGATGGGTCCGCAATGCTGGATAATGCCGTCGTAACATGCATATTCTTCCTTTGGTTCCTGACCGGTTTCGCATTTTCATCCATCGTCAGAGCAAATTCACCAAATTCGTTTAGTGAGTTCACTTCAACGCAATATTTCTGTTACACACACACACACAGTTGTTGGTTTGTTGATTGTATATACATGAGTGCGGAGAGGTTATGTGTAAAGATTATAATATGTAAAATTAGGAAAAATGATGACTTTCCTACTTTTAATAATTCTAAGATTTTTTTTTTTTACAATAGGAAATGGCATTGTATGGTGAATTTTCAATAATGGAAACATTTAAATTCTTTGGATGGGTGGCCGGCTTGAAGACTAGTGATATTGAGAACAGAAGTGATTTTCTAATAAAATTATTACAATTACCTGGACCAGAAAGACGTGTCAAGGAGCTCAGGTAATTATAGCTAATACGTGTGAAACAAGTCAGTGTTTTATTATAGTAATAAACATACTAATCATAATATAATATTACGTTTTAATAAGATAAAATATATTTTTAATAGCGGAGGACAACAGAGAAGGGTATCTATGGCAGCCACATTCTTACATGATCCAGAATTACTTATATTAGATGAACCAACCTCTGGTGTTGATCCAGTTTTAAGACAAAGGTATCAAATTTTTATTACTAATATAAGAACAATATTATCATGTTTTCAATTTTTTTATTATTATTTTTTTTTTAATCTGCTTTTATCTGTTTAATTGATGAATATATTTTTTTTCTTAGAATATGGGATTATCTAGTTGAGATGACAACCGTTAAGGGTACAACAATTATAATTACAACACATTATATTGATGAAACAAAACAAGCAACTTTGGTGAGTTTCTTTTTTTGTTATTCGTAAAAGTGAATTCAAATGTTATTGGTAAAAGAGGTAAACAAATTCAAATTAATATGAAATTTACAATAGTTTCATAAAACTCAATTCAGATACTATTCATTAAAAAAGAATTTATGAATAAAACCAACTAAAATGCTAAATCTAGGAAAAAAAATATTTTGAATAAAGATTAAACTTATTCAGAAACTCACCATTGCATCCAATAACTTCTTTTCTTAAACTTTCAAAAACCTAAAAAATTAAAAATACAACTTAAAAAAAACATCTATAATAAACAATTTTAAATATTTATTAAAAGTATAAAATTCACGTTTTAATGGAACGATAAATTGAATACACAAACCTACATACATAATATGAGAAGATAAATGACGTCATACTATCAACCAGCTGTTTGTTGCCTGTTAATACAAATTGTCAGGCTACTCTATTTACCAATTTGTTTTTTGTTTTTCTTTTTTTTTTAAATTTAAGGCGCGTCAACATTTATGGTCTATTTTAAAAAAAATCCAAAGTTCGAACTAAATTGGTTTAAAAGGAAATGCCGCTTTTTCCAGGATGGGTTTTTCATTTTCCATGATTGTCTCGAATTTTTCCTAAAACTTATAAACCTATTATTTTTCTGTAAAAAAATTATTTTAGGAGCTTCTGGTTTCTGGAACTGAGGTGTAAGTTAGTCTTCCCTCTTTAGTACCAATCGAACAATAACGATTCCACCATTTGCCGGGACTAAACACACAGTGTAAATGCCTACTTTTAAGAATATTTGCGATCAGAACTGTGAGAATTATAGTGAGTGAAAGCAGTTAGGTTGTTCTCACCAGATTTTCTTGTGTTTTTCACTAGTAATGAGAGTTCGTGGGGAGCTCTAAATCCATATTTGCTTCTATTTTTGTTAATTTCCAACCTGATAAAAATACAAACAGATTTGATCTTATTTTTTACACTTTCTGTTGGGCTTGATTAAAAGAACGAACCGCCATCACACCGAAACATTGGAAGCTGTTTAGATAAAATGTAATTTGACTGATTGTCTTCAAACTTGCGGAATTTTTAATGAATGTTTAAAATGTAGCACTTGTGCACTTAGTTTATAATATTTAAAGAAAAACGTTGGAGTCATTTTGGAGTAAAAATTTTGAAAAACAAGAAATCCATTTTGATAGGCGGATCTTGATTCGAAACTTGTTATCAGAATCCGTATTGATTTCCTAATTGAATAGTAAATTTTAATTTCCTATGATTTTTCATTTTGTATTAACCTGTTTTAAACCTGTTCCGCTGTATTAACAAGTTCCCATGTGTTCTAGGCGAGGAGTTGAGACGGACACATTTTTCTTCTTACCTTCGGTACAGTGGTTCCTAAATATAACTTTGATAAGCCCTACAAAGTTTCTCATACCGGGCACAGGGACTTTATGGGATACACAAACGGCTCCAAGATGGAGCGAGGGTGTACGCGGATACTCCGAGGTCTGACATCTTGAAAATATTTCAGGCAGAGCTAGTCGCCTCTGTATCTGTGCCACTGATTAAAAGGCGAGGATACATAACTCCAGAGTCGTCATCTTCTCAGGCAGCCAAGCTGTTGTACGAGCCATTAGGGCAACTCGAGACCGGTTTGAGAGTACTTGGGTATACTAATGAAAATTAGTAGCCAAAATTAGGTTTTTCTAGTTTTGGTACCCGGGCATTCAGGTTATAAAGGCAATTATGCGATAGATCGCCTTGCCCGGGAGGCTCCATAAGAACCTTATTAGATCTGAACCTTTCTGCAGCATTGCAAAATGCCTGATGGGTGCAGTCACCAGAAGGTGAGTGCACGATAGATCGCAAGAATGATGGGTAAAAAATCTCATGTTTATTACAGGCTTAGTGCAGTTACGAATGACTATAAGCCTCTTTACTGGCCTTTGTAGACTTAACAAGCTGTATCACATGGAGCTGACAACGGATAGCCCGTGCAGGTTTTGTCAGAAGAAGAAATAAACAGCACTGCACGTACTGTGTCACCGTGATTATGTGGCTTATGAGATTTCTTCTGTTTAAGGAGCAGAAACTGACGCCTCAAACTTCACCCAGGAGTCTCCTTTCAAACTCCTAAACATAATTAAACTGGCAGGAATGGAAGATACTTGTAACTTGTAGGTGCCACAATAGACCCCAGTAGCAGTCGCGGTATCGTAGGCTGAATAAGACATCCGCCAAAGAATCTAATCTAAATTTACACCACAAACAATACACACTCACAAACAACATATAAAGTGTGTGTGTGAGAAAGATCATTCGCTTAAGATCTTTTTCTTTTTGTATTCAGAGGTTGCTCATCATGCATTCCAGTGAAACATCAATTTCGAAAATTATTATAATATATATTATTTCCTAAAGTTTCTTAATTATTACAACAACCAAAAATTAATGACGATTTCTTGCTTTCTTAAACTTTTTTTATACACCAACAATATCTACCCACGGCTGCAGCTAGTAGACGTTAGATCTTATTAAAAGAACTTTGTTCACATTACTTCAAGTTTATCCTTTTAGAAAACCTTGAATCAATAATTAATAATTCTCTGCATGTTCTAATGAAATAAGTTTTACTGAATAATGGGTTGCACACATAAACAGGAAATTGGGTCAAACAGTTTATATTAACATTTTATAAAATTATTATCTTTTACTAACTCTCATGTTTAAAAAAAAAATATAATTGCATAATAATTGAAGAAATAATTTTATTTATCCTTGAAGTTATGTGAAACTTGATTCAATTAAATTAGAATTAGATTAAATAAGTTTTTAATTCTTGTTTAGATTGGTCTAATGAGAGGAGGTAGATTTTTGGCTGAAGAATCTCCATCACAATTGTTACTAAGGCATAATAGTGATTCTTTAGAAGATGCCTTCTTAAAACTAAGTATTTTACAGAATAAAGGCAAACGAAGGCGAAGTAGTATAGTTTCAGATGTTGTAGCTCATACTGCATCCACATTACCGGTAAGTAAACTTTAATAATCTCTGTAGAAATATTACAAAAATTTGCATGTTTTATCAAAGCTTGCAATTTTAAAATGACTCAGCTTCTTTTTATAATTTTAACCAATTTCAGAATTTCCTGCAGAGAGAGGTTGATTTTCCACTTTTAAGGTTTCTGTCACACAGTACATGACTGATTGTGACATTATTGAATATATGTTTTTAAGTGAAAGAGCCTTCTTATAAGTAAACTTGATGAAACTCTGACGATGTATGGAAATTCGAAACTGGTCAGAATTGAAAAAAAGAATCTGTGACAATGAAATCTTAGTTATTATCCAGCATTGCGGAACCCATCACTTAGTCAAAATATAGATATATTTAACATTATACATGGGATGGAGTCAAAATGTTACTGGCACAGCACTTAGACGAGTGCCAGAAGTCACAGATTCCTCAGAACACCCCTAAAATCAATTTCATGAAGAAATGTTGTAAAAAGAGAAATCTTTACTGGTTGTTGCTTATAAGAAGCTAGGGAATTTAGGAGAAAGTATATGCCCTTAAGACAAATAATGAAATATCCTTTAATTCCTATAAATTTGCAATCCTGGTTAGAAAGAGATATCCCGCTTTCGCTACTATAACAGAGCGTTATTTATTGCTATTTGTTGGTTGCCAGTAACAAAGGAAGAGCAATAGAAGTATTGTCTAAGTATCGATGGCAGCAGTGAGATAATATGCGACTAATTTTACATGTAACTGGACAAAAACTAATATTTGTTCACATTGTTGTTCTTAACGTTTAATAGTCCGTAAATAAATCATCTTCTACTTCAGAAGCGTCTACCTCTAGGGAAGACCATTTGTCTACTTCTCTTAAACACCAGCCTGCACTGTCTCTTCCCATCTCCTCCTGGGTCAACCTCTCGGTCTTTCTCCCTCGAATCCATTGCAAGTGCCCTTTGTTGATTCTTTTGCTGTTTATCCTGGCCACATGGCCAAACCGTCTTAGCTTCCTTTCGATTACCATTACATCTGCCTTGAACATTATGTTATTTATGCTCTACCCTCCAGGTGTATGCCCAAATATTTGAAGAAATTCACGTGTTCCAGTCGAAAACCCGTAACTCACTTGGCCGTCTGTTTCTTCCTATTTTCCTTACTTACGGTTTTCCGGAGGTTTAAGATCATATTTATTTTAGCTAGTTCTTTCTGGAGTATTATTACATATTCTTTTTGAGGGTCCTTTCATCTTTCGTGAACATCACCAGATCATTTGCGAATGCTAGAGCATTGTGAGGTAAATTGATCTGCAGTTTCTCATAGCCGAAATGAAATTTCACTAATCTTAGCTGTGCCTGTTTTATTGCAATGTCCAGGATTACTATAAAAAGAATTGATTTATGCTAAACCCCTGCCTGATACCGAGATAATTTTCAAATTCTTCTGAGGCCATACTTATGGTATTCACATAATTTCTAGTCCAGTTATATAAATTTCTCGCTATCAGTATTAATCCTTTTTACCCTTTTTCTTCCAATGCCCTCCAAATATCCTATTTCCTTATCTCATCCAGTTAACTGAATTTAATCTTCCTAAATATTCTTCTCGATTTAGAGTCTTACTCAACATATATTATATACTCTTCTTAAATTCGAAAATCTGCTATGAAAGAAAGTGATGTTTAAATCATGGATAATTGAGATTAAAATATTTTATAACATTTTTCAGAAATATTATTACTAATATTCATTTTAATTTACCCAATTCTAGAGGAAAGTATTAAGTTATTTTGAATGTTCAATCTGATCACGTATGATTTTTTTTTCTTTTGTGGTGCACAAAAAAAAACTCCTAGGAATCTCTAGGAACCTATTTGAGGAAGGTCCTTGACATTAACCATTCACCAAGTACCAATGTCAGTTACTATTACGCTTGATTACGAATACATGAAGTACTTTGCATAAATTAACGAGAATTTTTTTTTTAATTATTATTTTTTTATCTTATTACGGTGTTCTAAGAGGGTTGAAGAAGAGAAGCGTTTTTTGTTTTTGTTTTTTCAGTTATTCTTAGTTCTTTCGAAAACTTCTCTAATGATTTCTTTAGACATGCCTAGCTAGAGTATCACAGCTTTTGCTTTCTGTGGGCACACATCATCTACCTCTGCAGTCTACCAATGTGTATTGTTCACTTAGCGTTTCAATATAAATATTGTTCTTGTTCTTCGTGCCAGCGGGATACCCGTTAGGACACCCAGATCCCTGAAGAAGTGACTCTCCCTGCCGGAAAATTTATTATAAAAAATTCTCTTACTCCTAGTAAGTGGAAGTATTACGATCGTGCCAGATTTTCAAAATTGAGTTTTCACCGAGAAATACATGTTTCTGGGACGCCTGATTACGAAAACAATTTGTTTTAGCGAATAGTCTGTATGTGGTATGTGTGTGTGTGTGTGTGTGTGTGAATTAACAGATATCTCAAAAATGAAATGTCTCAGTGAAGCTCAAACTTGATACGCCGTTTTGACACATCCGCCACGAAGATTTCGGGCAAAATCCACCAACCGGAAGTGCGACTTTACTTTATTGTTTTAATTAGAGTAAAAGAAAGATGTGTGAATGTTTCATGTGATATATATATATATATATATATATATATATATACATATATATTAAAAGCAGTTAAATTTCAAATATCAATAACAATTTTTACTACTTTACTAACTTTACTATAATCTCAGGTGGTAAAATACACAAATTTTTTATTTTAACAAACAGGAACTTCAAGATACGAATGGTATTGTAAATGACGCTTTTGATACAATGTCCGAAATAAGTGGTGAATTTGGTGACAATATGACAGTGAGTAATGCAAGGCCAGCATCTCCGCCTCCACCGCCTGCGGTTAGTGATTAATTAATATTATTGATTTATTTTATTTAAAAAAAAAAAAAAAAATACTTATCAATAATTTCTTCTTTTGAAGTTATTCAATGCACTGTCTCCCCCAGTTTTGTTTTTTAAGATTTTTTGTTTCTTTATAGATATTTAGAGAGTCAAAGCTAAAGTCCACAGCATTCCCTAACTTGCTTATGTTTGTACTTTACATTATGTGAAAGTTTAGGAGAAAAGCGGGCCTTTTAACTAGTTCTTTCCTAAATAGTACCTTAAACTAAGCAGTTAATATCTTTGCACTCCTATATTTAACTTCTTTTTTTTATACTTGGGAAAATCACTAAAAAGGCCACTTTGGGACATTTTGGATATAAAGCTGTACGACTTTTTAATTATGTTCGTTCCTTTCGATAGAAAGTAGTTTCTTGCATTTTGTTGTGGTTCGTTCGAAAAGCAGCTTGTAATTTCTATTGTATGAATAAGAAATTGAATGGGCTCGCCGACATCAAAAGTTTAAAGGATACGAATATTTATGGTGAGATAGTGAAGGCGGGAATATTTCTCAAAGTCTTAACTTTGGTATGGGGCTTTATTATAATTTCTACTGGATTATCTGAAGCTCTTGAAATTTTATATCAGTGTTTACAATTTAAAGATTTTCCAAAAACCCTTTACTATCTTCGATTTTTTTTATTTTTCTCTAAAGCTCACTTCCGAATTTCGATCCCTTCAAAAATATCTTATAAACCCGTCGACCATATTTCTTTTGTTTGTTTATCTTCTTGAAAGGCTCAAGAATGTATTTTTTTTTTTTAAAGTTTTTTATTTTTTTAATAAAAAACACTTTTCTATTCTATTCTGTTATACCCTTATTAATAATGGAAATTGCAAAGACTAATATAAACATCAGAGACATTTTCCGTGGTAGCTCAGTTAGTGTGAAACTAAGTCTCTGTAAGAGTTTGTGTTGGCACACTGTCTGAAAAACGCATCCTGAAGATGGGCGAACGCCCGAAACCGGTCGATGACCACAAAATGAAGCAGGCTACCACGGAAAATGTCTCTGATGCTTTCCAGCTCTGCGGAACCAACCACCACAACTAATATAAACATTGCATGCAGTTAGGTGTAGACAAATATTCTTAGTTTAATGAAAACTTTCTACAGATAGTCGCATGATTGTATATCTCTAATTAAGCTTGTTTAGGAGTTAGTTGTCCCTGCTATGAGGTTGAGACACTCTTAGGAACATATTATATTTTAGAAACTGCTCATCTTACCAAAACACTTAATATTTACTTATATCTCTGATGCACTAATTTAGTAATAAATACATAGTAATTATTATTAAAAAAATCCCAATTTACAGCCTGTTGACCCATTACCTCCAGAAGAAACGGTAGAATGTTCTTGGAAAGATGCCTTCCAAATATATGCAACCAATCATATGAAAGCATTAATTTGGAAAAATATATTATGGATGTGGAGATCAGTTGGGTATGTATATATTTAGATAGTCTGCTAATACTTACGACAAATACCATAATTAAATTGATTGTATCATCAATGGGACAAATTTTTGTTGTTTATTTCCAGAATGATAATGTTTATATTCGTAATGCCAATTATAGAAATAGTAATATTTTGTTTATCAATCGGACGAGATCCAGTTGGTTTACATTTAGCCGTTGTAAATGGTGAACTTCCATTTGGTACCCCATGCACGTTCAATACGTCATGTGTTTATGAAAATCTTGGATGTCGATATTTAGATCATTTAGGGAAAAGTAAACATACACTGGTAAGTAAAAATTTTCTTTAATTTCTTTTAATTAAAAAGTATACAAACGCTATTCGCAATTTTTTTTTAAGGCCAATTCATGATTTCTATACGTTTTCATTCATATCACCATTTTGACAAAATTTAAATATTACCTCCCTAGTTTCATCTCTAATTTTGTAAGGAATCGTCATATTATCCTCGAGATAATGAAGGAAAAGCGATAGCTACCTCTAATAATTTTATTATTAGAGAGTGGTTCCTTCCATTCTGTTTGTGGTTCTTTTGCCAAGGAATGTTTGTAATTTGCTCAGCCTAGATTAGATGTTTTGGCGGTCGACTGTAGATTTTTGACAAGCCGTCTCTTTCTTTTTGGCACAACTCTGCGGAATAGATATTGTGGAAGACGCCTTCGTGTGTGCGTTATACGTGGTAGACGAATGAATGGAGATTATCTGGACATTTGTGTTGCACTAGAGAACCATACTAAGTACCACGACATCAAAGGATGATGTTTAACTGCCAAATGGCTAACATAATGAAAAATAAAATAAATAAATAAGGGAAGATGGAAATAAAACAAAAAAATCCAACCCCTACAAATTTTTTGGCAATGGAATAAGGTTTGAACTGGTACTTTGTACCTAAAAAAAATTATCTTAAATTTATTTTAAATCAGTTGGGAATTACGTTTTGAACATCAAGACTAGTCTGATATGGTATGTAATCTCTCAACTAATTTGGACATAAATTAGGGGGGGGGGGGACGAAGTTTCATAAACAAAGAAATTTACCGTATTCATCTATATATTATCCGTATTTGAGGATGTAGGGGATTTTCTTATCAAATAACGTAAATACGACAAATAATAACTATCTCTTAGATTAATCTAGAAAAGTTGTTATATTTGTTTACAATTAGTGCTTAGTGTTATTGCAGGCATACAAACAGTGAAACATGTAACCTTTCTTTCCAGTTTTAAAAATATTTTGTTGTGAATTGGCTGTTTGATTTCAGAAATACTTTAGGCTATATAATCCTAATAATCCTTGAAATGATGCTGTATTTCACAGTATCGAAATATATTTATTACAAGTCTTCGGTGTTGGCCTTCCTAATATATATTATCGGGATAATCTAGCCGTGTTTTTTTTTTAAGATAATTTACAATATCTACTACGTAGTTAGCGTTAAGGAAATGAAAAATGTCCAAACATGCTGATTTTCAATAAAATTGTAAATTCTTGATATAAAGGGAAAATAGTGATCGTGAAAATCAATAAATGTTCTCCCCCCAATTTATATTGTGTATATATATTATATATAAAAATCTCTTTGCTTTCAGGTAAATTATGAGAGTTTAGAAGATGCATATTACGCAGTCTCTAAAGGATGGGCATGGGGTCTTTTAGAAATACCACCGAATTTCTCTGAAATGTTGGAACTTAGAACAGAATTGGAAAGAAATGCAAACGATACAGTACTTGAAGAAAGTGAAATTTCTGTTCGCCTGGATATGTCAAGTAAATAAAAAAAAATTGTAATAATTGTTAAAGTTGAAAAGTAATATACAGAAAAGTAAATCTAATAAAATAAAAAAATAAATATTTTTTCAGATCAACAAATTGCTATTTTACTAAAACGAGATATCTATGTAAATCTGCTAGAGTTTGCAAAAGGGCTAGCAAGATCTTGTGAAGTATCAGAATCCCTTGTAACACTTCCAATAAGGGTAATTCTCTTTTTCTTTTAATATTTTAATTATTTCACAAGAAAAATTTAAACCTATATATTTAATTATATAAATCATTATACTTATCATTTTTTTTGTTTTAGTTTAATACTCCAATTTTTGGCCCTAAAATACCCAATTTCACAAATTTCGCCGCACCAGGAGTTATACTCACGTAAGAATTCTTGTTATTCTATATATATATAATATAGATGTACAGAAAATTCATTTAATAAGAAGCGTTCTTAGGAAGCCTTCAATGAAATCTTGAAATACGTCTTTTAAAATGTAGGACTTTAAAGAAAGAAAAAAATCTGGTGTGAAACACTCACACAACTTTCTCTTACTCCAGTTCTCAAAACGATAATTGACAAATTTTATAGTTTGTGTACCAAATTTAATGAAATTCGTCGAAAACTGAAAAAACTGTTCAGTAAGAGCGCACTTCCGGTTTACTAATTTTCTTGAAACTCGGAATTTCAGCCATCTATTTATTTCTAACTAATTATGTTTGGATGATAGAATTGTATAATGAACTAGGATAGCAATTTGATGAAATCTAACCCCACCCCTCCCCTAAAGTGCTCTTAAAAGAAATTTCCCAGAGAAATGTTTTAGATAAAAGTTGTAGATCTTTGCATGTTTAGTTTATATACGAAGTTTCAAAAAAATCGTCAGAGCCATTTTTGAGAAAATTGCGAAAAGTGAATAAATCATTTAGTAAAGTGGTAAAGTAAACGCACTTCCCGGTTATCCGTTTTTTTGAAACTCGGAATTTCAACAACATATTTAATTCTAATTAACATTATTTAGATGACAGAATTGTCTAATAAACTGAAGTAGCACTTTAGATGAAAACCTAACCCCACCCTCCCCCAAAAGTGCCCTTCAATGCATTTTCCCGAGAAATGTTTCTAATAAAGTTGTAGCTCTTTGTATGTGTGGTTGATGTTTAAAGTTTAAAGAAAATCGTCGGAAGCATTTTGAGAAAATCGCAAAAAAGTAAAAAATCCAACTAGTAAAGTGGTACTTCCGGTTTGCGGAATTTTTACAGATAACGTACACTCAGATCCCTGGTGACCTCTAACGGATATCAATTTTCAACTTCTACGATTTTTCGTTTTTGAGCTATGCTGTTCACATACATACACACACACACACATACACACACACACACAGAGACCATTTGCTAAAAACCACTTTTTTGGACTCAGGGGACCTCAAAACGGATATTTCCGGTGAAAACTCGATATCGAAAATTTGACACGATTACAATACTTCCTCTTACTAGGAGTAAGAGAAAGTAAAAAAGTAAAAAAACAAAAAATAATATAAGAAATAGAAATCAACTTTAACATCTGGGTTAATGTAGTTTTATTTTATACTTGCCTAGATAGTATTCGGGCTTTCTCGGTTATTTTCGTGCTTTGTCGATGTTGTTGCTAAACTACCTTTCTATGTTGTTAAAACCCTTACGGTTGATTTTATCTGTATTTATAAATTAACTTGTTTATATCTGTTGCTTTTTATGTTTTTTACGCATTAATTCTGAATTACGCTTGTGCATAGGTTTTCAATGGCTGTTTAATTTCTGCTGGGCATAAACTTTTTCATTGCTGCCTTTTTTCTTTTTTTTATTAAAAAGAGCAGTTTTGTTCACATAATGATTATTATTCGCACTATAATTATGTGTATGAATAAAATTTGAAGAAAGAAGTTGACAATAATGCATATAAAGGAGATATTCTTTGGTCTAGAAGAGCTCGGCAATGACCTCTCATTTAAATGTTTGGTCTAACCCACCATTATTTTTTTTTTTTAATTTCGATTTATTTGTGAATGTATTTTCTTTATTTCAAGAAAGATACCTGATTGATGATTAGTACTTCGTAACTCTTTCATGCATTAAATTTCTTGCCCTAGAAACGTTCTTAGGAAAATATACACTCCTCCCAAATCTGAAAATTACCCAGGCTTCTGAATAATAGCGTCCCAGCTATTCAAGAGAAGTTTTCGAATTTCCTCCATCTAATGACGCCATCAAGTTTTAGATTTAGCTTCATCAAGTGGCCTCTGAGTTGTAAATCCCTATGAGGAGGAGTCTCAGTTATCTTGCGCATCTTAGTTTTGCTCAGATGATGCTGCCTGGGAAATTGTCTGGAAAATTTGAATAAGGAGGGAATTTCTGCGAGAGTAGTTTGTATGAACTTAAGAAATGCTGTCTTTCTAAGTATTAAAATAACTATAATGAATGGATTTTGAGCCGATTGCGTAATATGTATTTTTGGCACATCAAGGATACATGTAGGAAATATCGAGGATATATGTAGTAGATTAATAAAGGATTACAATTGGGGCGACATTTGTTCAGTATTTTCTTTTGATTGTAACGGATTTGTGATTATTTAAAGGATATTTAATGCAATTTTTTCCATTAAATATTTCACAAGATCCTTATATTGAGTCATACGAAAGGAATTTTTTATATATACGTTTTATTAACTATGTCTATTCCCTGCGAATATAGTTAACAGTTTTTTAATCAATATAATTTATATTTTCAGAATTGTATTCTTTTTATCAGTCGCTTTGACATCGGGCACTATGTTAATTGAAAGAAATGAAGGAATTTTGGAAAGATGTCTAGTATGTGGTAAGTATTTAAAATTGATGTTTTGTTTATCAATTTCTTTTCTAAAATATTTAGTATTTTTAACCGATTGCGTATTATTCATTTTCATTTTAGGTGTAACTGGATTTGAAATTCTCAGTTCACATGTTATAACCCAGTTTGTCATAATGGTTATACAATCGCTTGCCGTATTGATTTTTGCTTTATTCGTCTTCAACGTCGTCAACCAAGGACATTTTATTTGGGTTTTTATCTTGGTAGTACTTTGTGGTACTTGTGGGATGACTTATGGTAAGGATTTATTTTATTTATTTTTTTTTATTAGAAACTTACAAATGTTGTATATTTTATGTGGATGGGTCCGCATTGCTGGATAACATCTGGTATTTTATCCGTCGTAGCATGCATATTTCTTTTATTCTTGACCGGTTTCGGATTTTCATCCATCATCAGAGTAAATTTATCACAAAGGCTGTGTGCTGGGGTTTCCTTCTCAGTCTTGCAGAATCGGCATAGCCGATAACGCGTTATCCACAAATGACAAGTGGTGCATGTGCCTATTCAGCATAAAATGCCCTGTTAGTAGACCCACTATTAGCCTTATATCCCTTCGGCCATGACTCAATAGATCCCTGGTAAATTTGGATAAATGTCTCTTAATAAAGAGTTTTGACTGCCTCTGTCTTGCTGTTCTCTCCCACCAATGCAGACGCTGTACTTCTATCCAACCCTTGATAGAAGTTTGAATTAGGCTCCTGGTTCGGGACCTATAAAGGTATCCTTCGAACCCTCCCTCGCCAGGGCATCCGCCCTCTCATTGCCCAGGACCCCGCATGTCCCGGCACCCAGGCGAGTGTCAGCTTATTCCGATCACCCACCTTGGTTAGGGCAGTTAGACTATCCCACACCAGTCTTGAGACTATTTGGTGTGAAGTAAGTGCCTTCAGGGCTGCCTGACTGTCGGAGTATATGGCCACTCTCCTACCCGGTAAACCTTGCCTTATAATCTCCTTAGCGCAGAGCTGTAGCGCCACGACTTCAGCCTGAAAGACTGTGGCGTACTTCCCTAGGCTGGCCTTAATCTTGACTTTAGGCCTGCCCCCACAGACTCCAGCCGTAGTTTTGGAGCCGTCAGTATACCAGACCGAGTTACCGAACATGGGGGGGGGATCACCGTCCCAGTCGCCTCTGTTCGGTATGACAAGTTGGAAGTTCCTCTCAAAGTGGTACTAGGAACCATCTTGTCAGTAGGCATTCCAAGTAGATGGTCAGACTTAATTTCCTCAATCAACCTCTGGTTACTGCGATCATGATGGGTGGTGCCATATTTTATTTAACTTTTTTTTTTATAACATTAAATTTTCTAATAATGAATTATAAATTAATTGATAAATATTTCAATTTAGGTTTTGTTGTATCATGCATTTGTGATGATGAAAGGAATGCAACATATCTGGCGCTTGGCAGTTTTCTACCATTTGTTATGCTCTGTGGTAAGTTTGAAAAATGGCTAATATTGTAGCTATTTATAAAAATTTATTGTTTTCATTGCCAGTATATCTTATAGAAGCATCTATCTATAAATGTAATATTTATCAGTTTGTGCAGTATTGGAGAATTTTTGAATTATTAGAGAAATGTGTGAATGTACGATCATTCTCTTTAACTTAAAAACCCTTTTTAATGAATTGAATCATGTTTGGTATTCATATAATACTAACTTGAAATAATTATCGTTTGCTTCACATTATTTTGAAAAATTGAAGAATTAAAAAAAAAAGTTTATTTTTGAAAAATCGTGAGTTGGCAACAGATTTCAGCCCTATTAAGATTTAATACTTATACATTTAATGCGCCAAGATCAACTATGCACAGGTTATGATCTGCACATTAAGGATATATACCTGAATGACCTTTAAATATTTTTCTTTAAAATTTTCCCAACAAGCAAGAACTAACAAGCATTTTCCCAACAAGCAAGAGAACTAGTTATTGATCCATAAAAAATTAATTAGGTCATATAAATAATAATGTTTTTGTTCATAATTTTTGACAAAAACCAGCGAGTGGATAGAATAAATACAGTGCATGTTGTTAGTACATCGTAGTTCAGCTTTTTCCATCAAATTAAACTTTTTTTCAATCACATATCTTTCTTCATAAACTTTAATATTATAAAGATTTAATCTAGTTGAAAAATGTTAGATGATCCATTTTTAAACAATACCTACAACTAGCTTTTAACATTATTTTATATCAAATAATGATAAAGGAAGTAGATGTTTTTTTATGAACATTTAAACAGAACCTGTCAGTGATGGTTAGCCTGTTTCCGATCTGAGCCTTAGTTTCCTAAGCTATTTATTGATGCTCACCTTGCCGTCATGGTCTCAATGTCATAACTGAACATAGGCTTGAAGAGAACCTAGGATTTCCATTTTTTATCATGAAAATGTCGCCTTCCTGGAAGAAAAAAAAAAAAAATTGAAGAATTTTCAAAGAGAAACATGAAATTTAACCATATGGCTAACAGTCTTGTCTATGATAATTATTAAATTTCAAGGACAATCATATTGAAGTTTGTTCCAGCATCTTGTTTTACTAAGATGTTACGGCTGGTTGAGGATGTAGGAAACTTAGCGCGCGAGTAGGTGTTCGCAAGTTTCCCAATAAAAATGATCACCTTAAAGCAGGAGTTATTGTTATTGCACTAGTGATTTAAGTTTAGTTTTAGTTTAAAAAACTAACTATAATCATTATGAATAAATTGTGATTGGTGCCAAGTTTTTTGTCGACATTGAATTATTGATTTCTTTTTTATAGGAATAATTTGGCCAGTGGAAGGTATGCATAAGATACTGCGATCAATAAGCTATTTCCTACCATTAACTTTATCAACAGAATCGTTAAGATCTATTTTGGCCAGAGGATGGGATATAGACCAGCCATTTGTTTACGCTGGTTTTGTATCAACACTAATTTGGATATTAATTTATATGGCAGCTAGTATTTTATTACTAAAATTTAAAAAGGGTTAAATATTTGTATTTTTTTTTTTAAAAAAAAAGGGATATAGGTTTTTTATTTTTATTTTTTAGTGTGCTTTTTTGTTAAAAAAAAAAAGTGGCTGTGCCAAATTGTTTTTCTTTTTTAAATGAAGAAACAGTTCTGTATATAAGGAAGGGTTTAACAAAAAAAGAAAAGCTCTGTGAAACAGAGAATGCTTACATTTTTTGAGGTGAATATTACGGCAATAGATTTCGAAAGGTTATAAACATTCAGGAACCCTGTTGGTAATGGAATATATCTTAATTTATAATTACAAATTAGTATTTATAAAATAAATATTTGTTAATATTTTTTTTATTTTTTTTTTTAGTGATCTTGATTCATTAAAATAAATATTAATTTCTCAAAGTTTGAATCTAACCTTAATGGGCTTAGAATTCATATTTGCTTTCTTGAAAGGAAGTAGTGTTTAAAATAAATGTTACGTTAATTTTATAATTTTAAAAATGGGATATTTTTGTAAGTTTTCTTTATTTATTCAGATATATATATATAACTAAATTACTATTAAAAAAAAAAAAAAAAAACTGTCTAAAAAGAGAAAAGTACAATAAAAAAAGTTTTTCAATTATCATTGAATAAAGCTAAACTACATTTTTACCATGATATTGAAAACATAAAATTATAGTAACTACTAAACCAAAAAGAAATGTTCGAAAAGCTGAATATGTTAAGATATATATAAAAAAATAAAATAAAATAAAATTGCTCTTACCTTCCAAATAAATAAATACATAGTAAATAAGATCCACTAACTTAACCTTGCACTAAATAATAAATGAAGACTTTAATGCCATCTAACGGCTTATTTTGTAATTGATAACTTAGCCTTAAATATGGAATGAAATAAAAATATAAATCTTTAGAAAGTCATATCTACTTTCTTCAGCTTTTCTTTATGTGTTTTGGTTTAAATTATGAGTTTTTTCTCAAAAGGGACAGGGAATTTATGATTTCCTAAGCTTGCTTTTTTAAAATTAATTAAAATTTGAAAAAAAAAACGCCAGTAAGTTCATATAGTAGTAGGTAGTTTTTATTATCAAATAAGAAAAAAAGCAAAGTGAAAAAAAAATAAATAAATTTAATTTGCTATTATATTTTAAAAACAAACCTTTCTCTTGTTAATAATTTAATAAAATTTAGATTTTGCTCATATTTAATATTAAGAAGAATATTTTGTTTTGTGTTGCCAAAATGTTTGGCAATAGTGTATATAAAAATAGAGATGATTTTATATAGTATATATATAAATAATTGTTTATAATATTTGTAAATAATATAATAAAAATGTAGATTTTCTAATTTAGAAACAAGTTTTGTTAAATGTACCTTTTAAATTAGAGAACATTTTAGATATTTTTGTTTTTGTTTTAATACAAACATTTATATATAATATATAAAAATAATGGCTACTACTTTATTTTTTTGTTTCCCACAGTTCTAATAATCATGCTTCATTGAAATAAACATAAATATCTCAAAACTGATTTTATATAAATGTGCGTGATACATATTTTGAAAAGGATAATAATAATTTTTAAATAAAATAGTATTAATTATGAATCAGCATCCAATATAAGTTTCAAATCCTAACCAGCAATTATCAAGAAGGAGATAAGTCGGTTTACACCGAAGCAACCACAACACACAATCCCAATTCGAAAATTCAGGATTTTCTATATTATTTTTTTTTTTGGCAATGTTACTAATTATAGTTTTAGATTTTTAAAATAAATTGTAAACTCTCAATAAGTTTAAAAATGTAAATTTAACCTAGAAACACGAATTATATGGGATCATTTAAAAGTGAATATTGGTTTAAATGATGCGAGTTGTTAAACTTAAAACTGCTATACATTCGCAATCAATACAATATAAAGTTCTATAAAAGTTATTCTTCTGATTTGAAACTCCCTAAACTAAGTCTTTAAATCCTAATCTTTAAAACGTAATATTAAGTCTCATTTCTCTGACCATGAAATGAAGGTAAAATCATAAATTAAGATTTAATCGACCAACAAATACGCCATTGAGCAATTCTTTGTTGACTAAATATGCTACCAAAACTTATTCAAGCTCACTGATACACCAAAAATATAGCTATTTGAATTAACACTAGCATTTCTTAAAAAAAATATATCAATTATTATGGATTGTTTTCATCCAATTGAAATTAACATTAGAATACATTCTTAAAATTCATTAGAAAAGCCGTGTAACTTAAGAAGCCAATATCTCTGAATGAAACATTTTCCATAAACAAGAAATAATTGAACATTTCTTTTACCTCATTTGCTTTTCTATTTAACAATTTTTCTCTTCCTCATATAAACTTTTCTTATAACTTAAACCATATAAAAGCCTTATAATCCATATTATTCCTTTATAAATGGGATTATGGGATTGTGGCATATTAAAATAAGTTATTTAATGGATCTCTTTAATCTAAGATTATGAAATTATAGACAACAGTGAGAAAAAAAAAGGCCACTCATTATTAAAGAATTTATTATATATATAAATATATTACGATTATTTGTTTGCAAAAGTGAAGTAAGGTAAAATGAAGGTAAAATCTTAGGTGAAGTATAAATAAGGTAAGTCCTTCGAATGAATAATTATTTTTGTAAATTCTGTAAAAATGCAAAAAGGCTAGCGTACCATACAATGAATTACATGTGTAATTGAATTATAATAATATTCTCAATGATATACAAATTTTCAATTTCAGTCTGCCAGTAACTTACCTTAGATACATGAACAGAGTCGCCACAGAGAAGTTTTTTGACAGGCGCAATTTAAACACTAATCAAATTTGCAGAGTGATACTTAGGGGTTGTGCTCACGCACAGGAAAGTGAGAAGCGCTCTACTATAAAGAATCGGTCGCTCATAGTTTTTTATTTTATTTTTCCCAAATCATTTATATATTAGACTTTAAACAATTGTATATGTTTACCTTTTTTGGTGGTTATAGCTACTAAAGCTGACACTCCTGGAGTTTTGAAAATTTATTGTAAATAAAGCATGATCTATCAATAGATGCATGAAAATAAGCTGTCTACAAAAAGATTGAAAACAAAAAATGATGATATAAATTTTTAATATAACCTGGAAAAAAATGATATAATTTGATAGACATTTAATTTGTGGGAATGATATAAACATATATTTTTTAAAGCATATAAAACATTTTTAAAAACAAATTTCAATATAACACAGCTTACTTTATCAAAATGTATAATAATGATATTAAGTTTTTTTAATGCGAATATTCGTTTGAATAATTTGATTTTTTTTTAAATTGGGGAGGGAGTATTTTTTTATTACAATGTTACAAGTCATGCTAGAATTTTAATTTCTATAAGTTTATTTGGCAACACTGATTCATCATTTTGTAAAGTATTGAAGATAGCCGCAATGACGTTAGCGCGCTGGTGTCAGTTTAAGAAATCGAAAAAATGGCACACATGTGATATTAATACTTTATTTACTTTTAAATGCGGGTCCTATAAAGATATAAACTAATGCGGCGTTCCTATGAGTTAATTAATGTTTAAATTGTGCAGTGGCAACAAAGATTAAGACGGGGGTTTAATGGAGGAGAAAATTTACGTACTTACAAGGTTGGTGGGGTTCTTACAACTTGACAATTGAGAAATGTTACATTGATTATTTTTTTGTTATAGTTATTATTTTTGTTTTTAAAGTCAATGCAGTTATCACTGGAATGTACTTTCCATTTGTGCATTCATTATACTGAAATGCCGGTCTTTGTTTCTAAACAAATATTATAGGTTAAATTCAATTCAAAGTGGGTTTGGCAATTGACCTCTTGGATATTTGCCACAGGTTCAAAGGACTTCTTTCTCTAGGATGTAAATTGGCTACTATTCTTATAGCTAAATATCGTCTCAATTACTGAACGATAATAGCTGTCCAGTATCATTTGGGGTATGGTTACGTTAATCTCCCATATCACTTCCTTGTTTGTCTAAAGTTAGCCGACAGCGGTTGGTGCGTACTGTGCTGTTTTAATAATTTTCTTTTAATTTTATAAAGGTGATACATTAAACTAATGTCTTAATGTTATTCATAGCAAGATACTTAACCTAAGTTGTGTGTTTAAATCTCCACTTCTCGATGGTTAGGACAATTATGTTTTCTCATACAATATTACTGATATACTTTAATATATTACTCCAGATTAATCAGATTTTTATAATTAATTAATTTTTCTAATAGTATACATTCGGTCTTTTTAGAAATTCGTAGAATTTTCCGGTCTTTTTATAAAGCTAATTTACTGGAGGTGTAAGTTTCTTTTTATGCACTGTTGGGTATAAGTAAAATATATCTATTTTATCTGCACCTTAAGAAACGCTTTTCCAAGCCAATTTCCCTTTAAAGTAATAATAAATGTTATTTGCTGCCCCATATGTAATCTGCCTGCATTGATTGATTTTCAAGCATTTATTGAATATAAAAGCATTGTCTGTTCGTATTATGAAGCTTAAATGTATGAACTGTAGGCTCATTTTGAAATTGTTCAATGCGTTTCAATTTAACTTTACCTTCAATATTAAATTATTTAAAATATGTGGCGGTAAGAGAAAATTTGAATGTAATGAAGATATACTGACAACAGAGAAATTAGTTATGTCATATGCCGTACAGGGTTTACTTTTAATTATTGTAAGGAATTTTTCCAAAATAAAGAATTTTCTACTTTGGTTTTGTAGTGTTTATAAATTGAAGCATATTTACATTTTAGTATTCATTTTTTTAAAGACCTACTGTCACTGATTACTAATGAGACCTACTGTCACTGATTACCTGTTTTTAATTAACATTAAGAACTGAATTTTCTGCTATAAACAGAAGAAAATAATTTGTTGTAATTTGTGTAAAATGTCTGGTATAGCAGCAAATATATGTAATTTGTTTTAAAGTGTCATTATTATTAGTTTTGATCTATTTGTTATCATTTTGTGATAATCTTTTTTTATCACTTCTGTCCTCGAAAAATGTTTTGGTATATTATATGTATTTTGTAAACAGTTATTAAACTTGTCTAACACTGTATAAATCTGGTAACGGTTTGATTCAACAAGTTTTAATAACAATGTTCATTGCAATTGTCAGTTATTATTTAACTTTATTGTTTTTTGAACATTTACTCCTTTGGAGGAATTATAGTTAGTTTTGCAACAAGAAATAATTTTTCAATCTTCAGTTAATTTTGAGACAAATCATTTCCTACCCCATAAGTCACAGGAAATAATCTAAATTTCAATTAATTATTGTATTGAAGAGGTCATTTATTAATAATTGAATAAGCTGAATATCAAATGTTTCATTAGAAGTGGCATTTGCATTTGACAATAATGTTATTTGCACTATGACGTGCTATGCTAAATTATTCATCTAATTAATGAAAATATAGCTGTTTCATATTTTTATGAGATACGAACCTTGCAGAGTAAGAATTGAACATAGAACTCTAATTGCATTTCGAAAAACCTGATTTCATTTTTAGATTTAAGTTTATGCTAGACTTTCCGCATCTGTTTTGCTATTGATTGATCCGAATCAATCAGCCGAATATAATTCAGCCTAAATCCGTCTTGTTAATATTCTCTAAAAGTTAAATTAGTTAATAATTTAAAGTACATTAAAAAAAAGTTGTTTCTACTCACACCAACAAATTTTTTATCCTGATTTTTCGACAATTTAAACCTTTTAGGTTTCCTCAGTCTTCTTATATCACATTGAAGATAGCCCATCTTTGGAGTGAGAATGTGGTTTTTCCATGGTATCCATAAATGCATTCGCATCCTTAAAACAAGTATTACTGTGTACTTATCAAATCTTGTCCGATCTGAAATAAATAAATTAAAATATCTGTCAATGTAAAATTGTGTCATAATTGTGATTACAACTTACGTTTGTTGGCAGGATGTGGTGTTAATAGTAAAGAAGACTTAGATGATGGACGTTGTAGGTGGCCGGCGTAGGGGCGCCACGAATCATACCGCCGAGGATCAAGCCCTCGATCAAATTGCCAAAGAGGTGAGTGATTTATATCTTCTGAATTGATTTGAACTGAAATGCCATGTTTTTGTGGCATGAATGCACACAAAAATTTGTTTAAATACTTTTACTCCGCAATGTTTCAACATGGAAGGCACACTGTGTTCTTTATCACTGTATTTAAGCTAAGAATGTATTAAAGCTGTATTTAACCTTCCATTTTTAGAGAATATGATGAATTTTTCGTTCAGCAAGCACATTGATATTGTGTTGAATTTTTTCCATTTTTTTTTCTTTTTTAAAGTTAGCTGCCATTTATTGGTTCTTGAAAATTTTTTTTCTTGTTCTATATCTGAAATAAAGAAATATGTCATTTGATATAAAGTATTAATGGGTATTAAATCATTAGCTTTTAATAGTTACCATAAATATCCACATTGTATTTTCAAGTAAATAAATTGTTTTAATTCTTTTCTCAAAAGTGAAGGATAGATGGTGACAGGAGAAATTGAAATCAATCTGCATAATTCCTAACTGCAATTTTTTAGCCCTAACTGCATAAGGCCCTCAATGGAGGATCACTTTTAGTTCACATTTTATTCCATTTATTTAGACCTATGAATTTTTAGAATTTTCATGGATTTTTGAGAAGAAGATGAGATATTTAGTTTTTAATTCCTTTTTTATTGAAGACAGTGAAGTTTTTTGTTTATTTTTTTTGTTTATGTTCAATATATTTGAGATCTTGGAATGATTTTCATTTATTATATTTAATGACATAAATAATATTCACTTTACATTATTGTTAATAATTTTTTCTCTATTTAGCAAAAATATGTATATTTTTTTTAAATATAAATTTTCATATAAATAGAGTTGGTACGATTGGATTATCAGTATAATTGCTTTTTATTTTAAATTTAAATTGGTCAGTTGTTAGCCATATTGATAACTTAGTAATGGCGGTCTTTCACAGTGGATTTTTTAAATATATAATTTTTACAGTTTAATATTGAATTATTAGTGATAAGTGCTGTTCTATTCATTTTGCTTTAAATTATATTCGAATTATATGGTGTCAAACGTAGAAATGTGCAAATATGTTCACAAAACATTTAAGGTAAGATGCTTGTTTAATTTGGGGTTATCTTTGGCTTTTTCCCCATTTATTTTATAGATTAACAAATTATCATTTCTTTCTCATCATTTGCATAATTTATTAGGAACATATCACGTTTTATATTGGCGACTGCAAGTTTCAAAGGATTTAAAAATATAAATTTTGGTTATGACATTAGATGGGTAATGAGAGAAAATGTTTTTTATCTATATGATTGGTTGATTTGCTTTTTATTTTGATATTTATTAGCTAATTAATATTTTTTTAATCTTCATTATCATACTAAGTATAGGCTAAAGTAAATGTAGCCTACAAAGTTTATGGACTAATAATAAATTGGGATCAATATTTGTTGTATCAATAGAATGAACTGCTTTCTATAATGTTTTTTCTAATGTTGATACTATGTTTATGGAAAATGAATTATTAGTATGGAGTTATTCAAAAATATAGGTAGGCATAACAGTTAAGTGCCTTGGAAAACATATAGGTTAATTGTATTTTAGAGAAAAATTTAATTCATTACTTTCACTACATTCATTGTTAATTGTGCTGTTTTTTGGAAAACAGTAACAAAGCAGTTAGATTTTTTTTTACGATATGTTTTAATATCTTAAAAGATATGTTTAATTAGAATTTTAAGTAGCAACTAATTTTTTAAATTAACTTTAAATTCGTCAGGTTTTACAAAATAAAGCGCACAATTTATTCACATTATAGGGTTCAAGAATTAGCCTTTTTGTTATGAATTTTCATAAAATTATTTTTATAGTTAATTAATAATCTTTTATACTTACTTGATAAAAAAGTTCAATAAAAATTGGGTCAAAACTTGCTTTTCTGAGTTGTTAAACTGCATGCACTAAAGTACTTACTGGCACTGTTTTTAATTATTAGAAACATAATAAAAAAGGCATATTATGTACCTCTGTATATGTACATCCAACTCCATCTGGCCATATTATATATACTTCCCTGATGTGGAGACACAGTGGATCCCCTTGTCTCTCTTGGACACATGTGTTGGACTAGTTCATAGACAGACACTGAGAAAGAAGTTACTTGAGTGATAATGACGCCCAATAAATTTATACTACTCTTTCATTTTGTCTTCTCCTTTTGCCATATCTTCAAAATCCACTCGTTTAATCCTACTTTGATCAATTTTATTTTTTATTTTACTGTTATTTTTAAGAATTTTTTATCTAATCTTATAATTTTCTTATCTGTTTGTTTTAATTTTTATCTTGTGAGTCATGATAAATAATTGAAGGTGGTAATTTTATATAATTCGTGATCAATTTATTTCTTCTTTAATGTACTATAATAAAATATTTGTTACTTTCCTTTTTTCTTATAAGAGAAACTATCGCATTAAGTACAAATTTTCGAAATTTAGTTTTTACCGGATACAAATATTTTTACTACGAAAATAACTTTTTTTTAAAGAATTGTCAATGTTTTGAATGGAAATATCTTGTTTAAAGAGTGTGTATGCGGATGTATGTATGGGAGAAGCACTCCCCCATCCCGCCGGAAAAAAGTCTCAAGAATTCACTTGATATTTGTTTAGGTATTGACTAGGGAGGATAGGGAAGTATTCATAAAAATCCGGTCATTCCATGCTACTGAAGGATTATTTTTATTTTAGCTTTTGTTATTTGTTTATCTCTTACTGCTGATAAAAGGATGCAATCGTCTCACATTTCTGATATTAAGTTTTCACCGAAAATACATGTTTTGAGGTCCCTTGAGCCGGTTAAAGTGGTTTTTAGAAGTTGGTTTCTCTTTCCCTTTTGTGTGTGAAAGAGGGAGAGAGAGTGAGTGTTCAAACTAGTGGGTTTGACGATAAGGTTTCTTCTAAGAGCCTCTACAGCTCACCGTTCGGTGATGGCCAGTGTTGTCTTTAGCGAGATCACACTATCCGGATGCTGGCAATGCATTGACAAAGCTCCGACGCCAATCACCATAGATGTTGACGCGCCTTAAATTAAAAAAAAAATAATAATTTAGGTTTTGGTCAGTCAACATCGGTCAGTCAACTGGAAATACCACTTTAATGATTGGATTTTTTCCTTTTTTGCGATTTGCTCGAAAACGACTCACTTGATTTTTTTTTAAACTATCTTAATCAACTGCACATATAAAAGAGCTACAACTTTTATTTGAAACATTTCTAGGGAAAATTCATTAGGGAAGGGGTTTTGGAGGAAGGATGGGGGTTATGCTGTAGTCTGAAATGCTAGTCTAGTTTATTACATTATTCTATCAATTATATAATATTAATTAGAATATAATGTCTTCCAGTATTTGAAGAAAACAGTTTGTCGGAGGAGCAATTTTTACAATTTTTGAACAGTTTATATTTTTTTGTGATTTTCTTCATGAATACACCAAGGGGTGTTTCTTTAAACTTATACTAACTATATATACAGAACCTTCCACTTTTTTCCCTAATGTTGAATGGAAATTTTTTTTTCCGAGAAAATGATTTAAAGAGGGTTTTCTGGGGAGGCATACACATGCCAAAAAAAAATATGGCTTTTATAAGTATAGTTTCTCCCATTGATGTAAGTAATTGAAGATAATTAAACATTTAGTAAGAATTATAAGTTTGAAGAAAATTTTTCAATAATAACTAAGTAAATTGCAGCAAGAGAAAGTTGTGTGAGTGTTTCATATCAAAGGTATTATATATATGTATATTCTGTTATAAAATTGTTGCAACTGACGTGAAGACGGTTTCATCGATTTTTTTTTTTTAAACTTGATATACTTATTAATCATATTTTATTTTGTATTTGTAATATCTGGAAAAATTGTTTTAGGAGCTTTTTGTATGGGAGGATTCTTTCTATGTTGCCATTAGTAGTGGTGATGCGGTACCACTCCTTGATAATATTAGGAATAACTAAATTTGTTATAAGTATTGCAATTATGACAAATTTTCGATACAATACAACAACCATATCTTTCAATTGTACCATAATCAGAGAGAGAGAGAAGATACTTCAAGCCCCCGTCTTATACTTTTTATAAATCTTGTAGGCTAGAGCCACCCACCCCTTTGTGCTCTCCCAGTTCCCTATTTCTCCATTGTTTGACTTCACTGGGGCAAAATTGCTTAATACCTAGAAGAACTCAAGCATGGTTTATTCAAAGCCTTTAGTGCAGCTTGACTAGCAGATAATATCGTCACTTCTTTAACCTCTCCCTGCCACACTTTCACCATGCAGCATTCAGTGATACCGATGATCTCAACCTGGAAACCAGTGGGCCATATACTCTAAAGCCGTAAATCCTGCTTTGTTCAGCTTCTTCTATAGCCAAGCTCCTGCTCCACACAGACATTCTTGATATAACCCAGACGGCTATGATTTCCTTGTCAGAAATTTATTATAATATTAGTAGTTTGTTTGATAATACTAGTTGTATTTTAGACTACTAGTTTACAAGTTTAATTTAGAGAATTTCTTATTTATTCTTAATTTTAATTTGACCTTCATTTATTTTTATATTTAGAATTTTAATCAATTACCTATGTACGTAAGTAAATGTGATATAGTAATTTCAGTTTATTTTTAGAATTCTTGAATTATTAACTGAATATTATTTTTAAAAATGGGTTTGTTGTAGTAAATGGGTTGGGTGTTGATGAAATATTTGTTGAATGAGTACTAATATTTTTTTTTCCTTGTCTTCGAAGTAAAAAACCTTGAAGAGAAGTTTATAATAAGGTATGCCCGTGAATTGCACCTCTCTTTGACAAAATGAGGTTAAACAGGAACTTGGCACATTTTATAAAACATCACCACGTTAGTCATCCTTGTTTATTCCTCTTTAATTTTGCTATTTATTCCACATTAACCTATCTACTCTACATATATATCTATATTTGAAAGAGAGAATAAAAATTTACTTCAAAAAAACTGCCAGATTATATTTTTTTTTTTTTTTAATAAATATTTTTCAGTTATTTGGCATTTTTTGATTCTACTCATTAGAATGAATTGTTTTAAAAAATAAAACTTTTTAAGAAGTGAAAAATTTATGATTAAGTAATTTTTACAAGGAATTTTCCTTTCTTTTCAGTGCTGCATTTAAAGTTTAGTTACTATGGTTTCCCATTAGATGGCACTTCAATAGTTATTTCTGGTTTGGATAATTGTTAAAAGGTAGCGGGATAGTTCACCTTTATTTATCTTGCTGAAGTGAGGTTTATTTTAGTAATTTTTTTCCATGAGAGATAATTAAAACTTATTTTATAACATGTTTTATTTTTGTAATTAATTTCTTTTGTATAGATCTTAATAAATTGTGACTTTTTTTTTTTATTAAATAAAAAAAATTATATTATTTACTTAATTTTATATAAAAATGAAAAGTTGGCTTATGTAAAACCATATTATAAATTAGCTTTTATGAAGAATGAGCCGAACCTTGATTTATTTTTGTTAAACTTGATAAAAGTATTTAGAGATTAGGCGAATTTGGTGTAAGTCTTTACAAATTTTGTGTTATGGAAAATGATTAAAAACAAATTTGCTAAAATTAATAATTAAAAGTAATTTTATCAGCCTTTATCGTAATCACTCTGTAATTTTCTAAAGATAATTTGATAATATTTGATATCTTTTTCTTAAATCTTGTTTAATCTCCTCCCTGTTTCCCAATTTTCCTTCCTCTTCCGGCTCTCTTTTCATCGATCTCAATCTCTTCTATTCTGCTTGGCTCGTTGCAGGTTTCAGTCTTGGACTTTCCTTGAGATATGGCTTAATCGTTTCAGTTAGAGAACACTCTCCAGTGCTGTCTGTTTAAGTAGACTTTGAATTCTGGAGAGATTCCTGGGTGATCCTTGAAGACATCCATTCTCAAGCCCTGTCTGTTTTATTAGACTTAAGAATCCTGAGATTCTTGGGCGAAGTTTCTCCTTTCCAAAGAGAAGATATTTCAACAACACATAAACCCTTCACACTGCACAGTACGTGCAATGCTGTTTCTTCTTCCTGACAAAACCTACACCTGAGAGCCCCTCAGACATCCTTATGACCGCTTTTTATGATTAGTTGATATACCAACTTTAAAGGAAATCGTTGGAGTTGTTTTCGAGAAAATCGCAATGACACTGAAAAACTCTATACATTAAAGTGGTACTTCCGGTCGACCGAGTTTGACCAAAACTTTAACTGTCTTACCTCCCTCTCTCCCAGGGAACACTTAAACGAAATACAAAGTTTCAACTTTCTCGGGATTTTCCATTTTTGAGTTTGGCTGACCATAAAAAAATACACACACAAACCAATTTCTAGAAACCACTTTTTCGGGCTTAAGGGATGTCAAACATGTTCCCCCCCCGTGCCGAAATTTTACAAAATCGCCATAATTTTTTTTACAGTATTAAGAGAAAAATATAAATGATATAAAAACGAGTTGCAGATTTAGAAAACTGTTTGGAAAGGCGTAAGTTAATTTGGTTATAGAGATAAGGTTGGACAACATAACAGAGTTAAACATGTATGCCGTAAAATTTGTGTTAATGAAACGTGATAATGTGAATACAGTAATGCCTAAGTATTAAAATAAAAAACCTCTTATTTTTAATGTACACATTATGGAACTATGCAACTGTTGTTAGAAAAAAGTTAGCTGTTAGCACATACTCCCAATGGACATATTCGAACCATCCCTTCCACTGCTCGATTAGTTCCTTATAATGAATGATTCTTTCCTAAATGAATCACTTCGGTGATTTATTTTGATTGTTAATAAAATATTGTTATCACAGTTAGTGTAACCCGTTAATAAAATCTTCAATATTTTTACTATTGATTGTTTCTGTTCTGATGAAGTTTGTGACTTTTGATGATGAGCTTTCTTTGAATGAAATAAATTTTGGCATTTTTAAAAAAAATATATATATATGATGCAATTTTTATTTTTCTTACTTACAAGTGCAGTATGCCCTTAGAGATGGCTTGTCTGTCGCCGTTGCATACCTCCTTAGTCAGTGTATTATTCAGTGTTCACAGTGTAGTATGCATGTATGTATCCCGAGAACCCATGTGTATGTGTGTTAGATAGAAGGGGAAACAAATTGCTGGCCCATATCCAAACTCCTCCCATCTTTCTTCCAGTGGAAATAAAAAGAAAAAAAAATTAAATAAAAACTCAGGGGAGCTCCCCTAGTTATTCCTCACTCATTTTCTATACAACTCTTTCTTTATACACATCCTTAGCCATATTTTTCTTCCTTTTTTTTTTTTTTTTATAAAAAGGAAGTTGAAAGATGTTTTTTTAAGATTTTTTTCCCCCCACTTTTTGTATTCTCCAGGACTAATAATATTTTTATATATATGTATTTTTAAATGTTCTCATAAAGTCCGGTTCTCTTTTAGAACGTGCCTTTCAAGAGAGAATATATTTAAATTAATTTTAGTGAAAATTTTGTTAGTTATATTGTAACATGCTTTTTGTAATTATGAATGCATTACATTACGTATTTAATTACCATGAATGGGAACCTTCTTCAATACAACAGGCTAGGGCACCACTACCATGGCAAGGTTTACTGGTTGATAATGACCTTTTTGTAAGTTTTATTATTTTTAAAATTTTTATTATATTAATGCGAATTTAGATTTTATTTTCATTTAATTATATTTCCACGAATTATAATTAAAGTTTTCCTCTTTTCTAATGGACAATATTTGTATTGTAAATACAATAACCCTATTTATGGTATTTACACGGTTGAATGCTCTGCTAATAATAATCTTACATTCTTCTTTATTTTTCCTGTTGCTTGCCTCTTTTATTACAAATACTAACAAACAAACAAATGTATAGCACAAGTTTGTTTATTTTTTCTTTACTTCTTTTTAATCCTTTGTTTTGTTTAATTTAATTCTCTTATTTTATTTCTTTATAGATTTGTTTTGTTTGTATAATTGATGTTATTATAGTGTATTGTAACTTCATGATTGTGCAATATTGTTTTTTTTTTTTTTTAATCTGTCTTTGTTTCATTATACAATTGCTTTTTGTTTTCTACAAACATTTTGTTCTTAAAATATATTCTTGTTGTTTGTTAACAACATTGTTTTGGAATTTTTACAGACAGAAAAACATAAAATTTTATAAACAAAAACATTATTTTTTTTTTGTACTAAGTTTACTATAAAAAAAAAAAAATTTTGATGTCTTTACCTCATGAATTTTAGTAAAACTTATGTCAATTAAATTGGACATATAGGTAGGTTGCCCTCAAATAATTAGTGTTACAGTTGACGTAATAATTTTGCCAAAAATATATACAACGTCTTTTTACACTTTCTTTTACTTAGATGGTGTTGCGATCATGTCGAGATTTTGAATGTCCGAGTTTTTACTTGGAAATGCATGTTTTGATGTTCGCTGAGTAAGATTAAAAAATGGTTTTTGTGTTAAGTGAACAAAATAACTTATAAACGAATAATCACAGGAAGCTCAGACTCTTGATATCTCTCTCCCACCACTGCATCTAGCACGAAGGTTTCCGGAAGTGCGCTAGACTGAATAGATTTTTTTTTTTTGTCCAGTTTCTTACGTTTTTTACGGACACTGTTGGAACGATTTTTCTTTTAGTTTCTTATATATATATATATATATATATAAAACTATACATGTAAATGTCGCATCACTTTTATCTGCGCATTTTTCTAGGAAAATTGTTTTTTTGGAGATAGGTCCTCTGTGTGTGTGTGGGGGGGGGGGGCAGCAGACATGTATCAAAGCTGTTAAAAAGCTATTACAAGTACCATTTCAGTACAATTTGTGATTCTAACGACCCTGATGGATTAGAGTCATTGCTAGAATTAGAAATTTTTTGAAGGAAATTAGTTAACCGAGAAATTCGGCTTTACAGAATTGGTATTTTTCTCGAAAACCGCTACAACGATCAATATCCTTTTTAAACTTGGAAGGTTAACTGCATAGATACCTTACTTTTTTTTTTTTTAAACATTTTTCCTTATTTTCCTATTTCAGGGAAGGTTCTGGGGGGGGGGGCTAACGGTTAGGTTGGAATTTAAATTGTATGATAATCCTATTATCTTTTTTATGGCAAATCCTACTTAACCTGTGTAAACTTTGTAATTATAAAGAAAACATTTTTAAAGTTGTACTAACAATTGCAATAAGAGATTGGCTTATACATGCTTTGAGGTCCTCTGAGTCCGAAAAAGTAGTTTTTAGAAATTAGAGCCTCTTTCTCTTTCTCTCTCTGCGTTGTGTATGTGTCCATCATAACTCAAAAATGGAAAAATCGCAAAAAGTTCAAATCTGATAATTGCTTGGCACCCCCAGACAATAGAGGTTTTGATCAAAATCACGCAACCGGAAGTAACACTTTACTGAATGGAATTGTTAGCGATTTTCTCCAACGATTTTTTTTCTAAAACGATTTTTGGAATATTATTAACTACACACATAAAGAGCTACAATTTTTTATTTAAAACATTTTTTTAGGATAATTTATTTAAAAGAGGTTTTTTGTGGGAAGGGTGGGATTATATTTTTTCTCAATTATTATGCTATTTCGGTGTATTATACAATTCTGTCTATTAAATAATATTAATTAAAGGTCAACTTTAATCCTTTGAAGAAAATCAGTTGACCGGAAGTGGGTTTTTTTTACTAAACAGTTTTTGCTATTTTCTTCATAAAGACACTGATGGGATTTAATTAAATCCTGTTCCATTAACAATGAATTACAAGAAACCTATTACTTTTATTGGATTTTTAATTCCCGTGAAAATCCAATTAAGGTGTTTTTGTGTGTGTGAGAGAGGTTATGCTTTCCTCGAACAATTCATCGTATATTCCTTTCCAGCTCTGCGGACCAACCACAACAATTATATGTATGATTTAAAAAAAGAAAGTCATTAATGGTCAAGATTAAGTTAGTGCATAGTTTCTAAACAGTTTCGTAAATAAACTAATAATTTAATAAATCAATTTACACTTTTAATTATTATTTTGTTAAATTCAATTTATTATTATATAAATTAATACGGCGCTAGTATAAATTTACACCTGTTAACGAGCTGTATATATAGATATATTATTATCAATATTATTAGTTGAGTGCCCATGTACAGTTTGTAGTATGTGTGTGTGTGCCAGAAATAGAGAAGAGAGACTGTCTGTGTGCCATGTGCCGGCACTGACTTGTGCCCGGTATGTTGTTACTAACTATTATATATATATATATACCTGCATCTTTTCCATACTATTATAACTGATTCTTGTTCTTGTTGGCTCGCAGAATACACTGCCTACTAGTATATATTGTGTAATATTAATTAAGTTTCATTTATTTTTGTAGTATTTATTGTTGATGATAGGCGTTTTTTATTTATCAAAATAAATTCTTGAAGGAATGTAATGATAAACAATAATAATGAACAAAGTACTATTTATTATAGCGCTCCTAACACTTATACGATATTCTATTACTGCAATTAACACAGTTATAAATGACAAGATTTCTTCAGCCTTCTAATTCCCTTATTATATGTTTAGTAGTCTCTAACGTTATATCAATAGGAGAATATAAACTAGTAAAACCATTTTTTGGGGGAAAGCTTAACGCCCCACCCCCACCCACAATTCCCCGCAGCGAAAACACTTTTTTGAAAAAAGTTTCAGATAGAAGTGATAGGACTCTGTATTTAGGATTAGAATGATGCAGGGGGGGGCCTCAAACCCAGGCACTGCAGCCTCCCATTGAGGCTTATTATGCCAACTCCTCGAAACCTAGTAAAGGAAGCTCCCCTTTTCATGAGGTCCAGAACCTTCCCCAACCAGTCCTTCTTGGAGTACGATTTCTATCGGTCTCATTGTGCCGAAGATCTCGTACCGCAATCTGCCGATTGCAACTCAATCAAACAACAGGTGAGAGGCCGTCTCCTCCTCCTCCTGACACAGTCTGCACAAGGGCTCTACATCCACCAATTCCACCTTGTGCAGATGTTTCTTGAACCTACCATGCCCAGTAAACAGGCCCGATATCAGATAGATCTGATACCTGCTTAGACCCAGGGTGTCTCTGGTTCTCCTTCTACACAGCTCTGGCATGACCATTTTGCCGTATTTTGCACCAGTACTTAGCCACCAGTGACGATTATGCTCTCTCCGAGTCCATTCTCTCAGAGACGCCCTCGCCATACTTTTGGCTATTCCCAGAACAGGTTCCGGCCCACAGAAGGGAGTATTCGCTCGGCCCGAAGGGAGTTGGTCGGCTATTTCGTTACCTTTAATCCCCTTATGCCCGGCACCCATACTAGCCGAACTTTGTTGTGCTGGGATAATACCACCAGGGAGTCTCTACACTCCTTGATCAGGGAAGAGGTAATTCTGAATGCCCGAAGTGCATTCAGCGCAGCCTGGCTGTCCGAGAAGATGCATATCTCTCTATTCCTAGAGCCCATACGCAAATTTTCCTCAGCACAGATCTTCATTGCATAAACTTCAGCCTGGAAAACCGTGGAGTATCCACCGAGAGGCCTCGCAGTGCGTACTTCCGGCTTAACTCTATATATTCCGGCTCCAGTTCCGCAGGCCATTTTGGACCCATCCGTGAACCAGATCCCCCAGTTAGACCCCGTTTTTCCCAACTTTTAGCCCATTCCGATCGTGACGTAAACATCACTTGGAAGGGGAGCTCAAAGTGGTATGTTGGACAGCACTCCTCCCCAGCCATCTTAAAGATAGGGCCAGGGTCAACCTTCTGTGTTCTGTCCAAATGCTTGGCTAGGGAGCTTCTTTACTTCCACTGGCCATTGTTCATTAGTCTGTGCGCGCTAGCCCTCGTCTCCGCTTGTATCAAAAGATGACTGCTGCAACCCCAGCAGTACCTCCAGTGCAACCGTTGGGGCACTACAAAATGCCCCCGAAATCAGCAGGCACGCCAGCCTTTGCACCCCAGAGAGGTTCTTCCTCGCAACCTGCTGTTCCGTTTTCGGCCAACACACTACTGCCCCATAAGTGAGGACACGTGTTATGGTCCGCGCATAGAGCCAGTGGACCATTTTGGGGGAAAGCCCCCATGTTATCCCGCAGGCTCTGGTGATTCCACAGAGAGACTTCTTTGCCTTCTGTGTCACATGCTCTAGATGCGGTTTCTAGATGAGTCTGGAGTCCAACATGATTCCCAGATATTTCACCTGACCACCAGATATTTCACCTCTAGAGTACTTCCAAAGAAGTTTAGTGTGCTAAAACATTCCACATTCCTTCTTCTGGTAAATGGAACCAAGGTGGTCTTAGAGGGGTTGACCATTAGGTCCACCCCTCTGCACCACCCCTCCACCATTCGCAGGGCCTCCTATAGAAGCTCACTAACAACAGTCTCGTGTCTGCCCCTAACCACGACCACCACATCGTCCGCGTAGCCAAGGGCAGAACACCCCCTGCGATCGGTCTCTGTATTTAGTTAGTATAACAAATTTAATGAAATTCAGTTTGTGTTTTTATGGAGAAAGTCGCAAAAAACGGGAAAGAAAAAACTGTTCAGTAAATACGTCCATCAACCGGCCATATGAGTTTTTCAAACTCAGAATTTTGGCAATATATTTAATCCTCAATAATATTGATCCAATGAAGGAATGGTATAATTAACTAAATTAACATTTTAGAGGAAGACCCCACTCTTCCTCTAATAGCCGTCTTAAACAAATTTGTAATGTTTCAAATACAAGTCACAGGTATACTCACTTGTATATGTATGCAAACATGTTTTTTTAGAAAAATTGAATAAATTTATAGTACATGTATAGTATATAGTATATTTATAGTTGTTACACTTAGTTTAAAGGAAATCTTCGGAGCCATTTTTCGAAAAAATAACAACCAAAAAAGTGAACAATCCATCCACTAAAGTGATACTTCCGGTTGAAGAATTTTGACACATAACTCACCGTCGGACCCTATGTAGTGATGATACCTTCACCGAATGTCGAGTTTTCACACCCATAAAAAAAAAAAAAATAGGCGACCTCAAAACGTGTATTCTCGATGAAAACTCGATATCGTAAATTTTTACACGATAACATTAATTCCTTTTACTAAAAGAGAAAGTAAAAAATCTGTTGTGAAAATAATCACATCATTTTTCTCTTTTTACTGTAAATATCACAAATTAATTGAAACAATTTTTCTATTTAACTTGGATTGTTAATAAATGTTAGTTGCTCTTAATGTTATTATATATATATATGCTGGGAAACCCGTGTATATTATATATGTTAGTTTTAAGCTATAATGAAGCTACAATGCATTCAGCGTGACAGCGGCCAGTAATATTGGTTGTGCAATTTAAAGTTTTTAACATTACTATGGGAATCTCCATAAAATTAATTTTAGAGAATAAAAGTTTCAAATAAAAGTGATAGGCAGGGGTTGGTGTAGCGATACTCCAAGTTTAAGAAAAACACTTTATTGTGGTTTTCGAGAAAATTCCAAAAAAACTCAAAAAACAACCTATTCTGTAAAGTTGCACTTCCGGTTAAACGATCTTAGTTAAATTTGGAATTCCAGCAATGCTTCTAAATGTATATTAATATTATAAAGGTTTAGTAGCATATATCATACTGATGTGGTACTTCAGAGGAAAGTTTAACATTACTGTTCCCAACAAAACCACTGAAAAGTCGGTTTTCCTGGAAAAAAAAATATGTCAAATAAATATGGTAGACATTTTGTACGTAGATAGAGAGTACGAAGTTTATAGAAAATTGTTGCAGCCTTTTTCGAAATAAAAACAATAAAGCACAGAACTCAAGTACGTTCACTATTGTATTAGCAAAAGATTTTGTATCAGTGAATCTGTTATGAAGTAACTAGAAACTTTAGTACCAATTATGGCAGTAGTTCCCAATGTGTGCGCCTTGGCGCCCTGGGAAGCTGCGACAACTTCAAAGGGATACCGCCAAATATTACACAATTTACATAACTATATTTCCATTTTCAGTGTCATAGAATCGTGAAATATAAGAAGCCCCATACAGTTGCAGAAGAACTCATTCTACCGGCTGTTGTAGATACTAGGGATTGTAAATTTATCGACTTTTTCATTTTCCTATAATTCGGTAAATGAAAATTAAAATACCGGTTAACCGGTAAATTACCGGTAAATATTTTTTTAGAATAATACATATTTTGTATGTTTTTTTTTTGTAATAATACATAAATAATTTGTTAGAATAATACATTTTTTTTTTTTTTCTTTATTTAGCCATTTACAATCTGTATATAGATACATACAATAAGTAAATATGTTGATGAGATTACAGAGGCGTGAAAAGTAGGAGGAGAGAAACTACCCAGTGGTAGCACTCTCTACGGGATACCAGCTACTGATCAGTCCCGAAGGAAATCTCGGGGCCACTGGCGGTTCAGTCGGCGTGGTGGATTGTCAGGGATGGTAGTGGAGGCGAGAGATTGTACGAAAGGATTAGAGCAGTGAGAGAGAGCAGAGTGAAATTTATTATATTTAGTCTTGGCGAGTTGTTGTACGAAAGGAATGTTGAGGTCGTTATGGAGAGTTAGGTTTGTAACGTAAAAAGGTGCGTCTACTATCTGTCGGAGTAGTTTTGATTGAAACGTCTGTATAGTCCGTATGTTGGTCGGTTTGGCTGAACCCCACAGCTCTAGTCCGTAAGTCCACATAGGTTTTAATATAGTATTGTATATTAGTCTCTTCAGTTCAGTGGGTAGTTTAGAGCGTCTTCCGATAAGTCGGTAGAGAAGTTTGGCCCGTTTAGTCAGTGCTTGTCTTTTAAGTCGTGTGTGTGGGTTCCATGTAAGTCGTTTGTCTATGAAGAGTCCAAGGTAGCGCACCAGGTCGGCAGAAGGAAGAGAGTTATTGTTAAAATAGACAGCAGGACAGGAGCCCCGCCGGAGAGTAAACGTGGCGTGTTGGGATTTTCGTGGGTTCATTTTAATTCTCCACTTTTTTGCCCATGTTTCTATCAGATGTAAGTGTGTCTGTAACTTGTGTGATGCTGATGTTGGGTTTGTGCTAGAAGCTAGTATGGCTGTGTCGAGAATAATACATATTTTGCACAATCTTAAGTCATAATATTAGAATCTTGTAATAAATATTTGTATTTAATTATTTTAAACAGTTGTTAGAAGTAAAAAATGATTTAAGGTTCAAATTTTAATGTTATTTTACAATAATATTGCATTAATGTCCTGTCATAATGTCGTGTATTCAAAATTGCTATTAATTTAAAAAATACGTGAAATATTTACATATTATTATTTTTAAATATTTAAAAAAGGAGATATTTACTTACTCTTTAAGAAAAACGTTGATTGTAAAGATTTTAAACCTTTAAAAATCTCAAAAAACTGCAGAACATAAATCACTATGCCAACTGTAACTAGCGCTTTCTGTACGATTTATAGCGGCTTTCAAACCCAAGAAAGTTTAAATTAAAATTATACAAAAAATATCTCGCATAAAATTAATAATTAGGTGGTATATTGCTGCTTACACTTAGTACCTGTTTTTTTATTTATTTTCAATGTCCCTTTAGCCCTTTCAAATATCTATAAACGCAATATTTTCTCCATAAAAATTTCTAGTATGGATTTTTCATTCACCGAATTACCGGTAAGTTTACCTAACGTTTTTTTGTGAATTTATCGGTTAACCGGTAAACCGGTAGACCGGAATACAATCCCTAGTAGATACGGTGAACATTATGTATGATCATTGGGTGTGCTGGGAAACTACTTTCAAAAAATTAGGTGAGGATGTGGGATCCGAATACACGTCTTTGTTGTACTACAGTACTTCGCGATGCCTTTCTCATGGTAATGAACTGTCTCGCATGTTTGAAATGCGACAAGAATTTATATTTTTCTTAAAGAGGAAGAACTTATACCGAACATTTTGTAAATAGAAGATTTTTTTATTTTTGTAAACTAGCATATTTATGTGACATTTTTGAAGAGCTGATTGCTCTGGATCTCTCCCTGCAGGAAAGCAACGTTGCACCTTTTAATTTTAACTTTTCTAACAAAATTTAAAGCTGTGGAAAAGCAAATTGAATGAAGAAGCAGTCAAGAAATGTTTACTCCTTGTTACCACAATTTTCGACCTTCAGTGGAGTTGATTTTCCCTAGAGTTATGAAAGCCATTTTTGAAGAACACTTATCACCTCTTTGAGATTTGAGAAATAATTAAAAAAAATGATAATGTCGATAAATTTACATGGGTTCAAGTTTCATTTAATAATGCTAAGTGGTTGGTAAAGTTCAGAGAATTTTAATTCTCTTTGCGACTTCTTATTTGCGCGAAGTCGGGCTTTCGGCTGTTGCTGTGATAAAATCTAAGTATCACTTTGAAAATCAATGTAGTGAAGGAAATGAGGGGTGGCTGTGTTTAATTTTACATTTGAGAAAATGGGCCGGCAATATTATAATTGGTTGAATTTGTTCAATTTACATTTTTTTGTGAGATCTAAAATGGGTTTTATTTATTATTACCTAACACTTGCAAAAAATATTTCACTGTTTCGCAAATTGTAGAGGAAGGTGGGGCTTGTTGTACAAATTTCTGTTAACATATTTTAATTGCTGTATGTTGCGTTCAAAATTGCTGAAAATTGATTAATTTGTTGTCTCATTCATTTCTACTAATTATATATTTTTTTGAGATTTTTCAAAATGAAGTAACATTTAAAAAATTCAAATACTATTAAAATGTGCATACTGTAACAACGTGCCCTTCGGTGGGGCTTGTTGTTACATGCGGAGGGTAGAAAATACATGTTTGGGTGTTTACTTTAAGGAAATGAAACTTGAATATGTTCAATAAACAAATTATCAGATCTTTATTTTAATAATAATAACAGCTTGATTATGATCTAAACGTGGATTATTACAATCTTAAATGCTTGAATATTCATTCTCTTTCTATTCACTGTCACTTCCCAACTCTAAGTCCGAGTTACAATTGTAGCAAATATATCTATCTAGGGTCACTTTGAATGGGCCCTCGATGCATTCAATTCAATTTTCTCCATCTTTTGACTGCGATCATGGTTTTAGACATTTCAGGCACAGAGTCAGTCCTCATATTCATCGGCAGAACTTGATGATGGCAAATTATTTTTTTTGATTCTTGTTCGCAGCATTGGAGACACAGATTTTTTTATTTTTGATAGTATTGCCAACTTTCCCATTTTTCTTGTTTTTGGCTTCATTTCTTTTAAGATCTGCCGTGATTTGATTTAAGATATGCACTGTAACAACATACTCCAACCAAATGTAACAACTAACCCCATTGACGCTATTTCACTATTAATCCGTAAACACGTACGTCAAAGAATACTAGCGCAACCATATTGAATTGAATTGTTAAGGATGTATGAATTAACAGCATAATAAGTATGAAAGAAAGCCTTACCTTTAGTAGTTTTCAGATCACAGCTTTCGGATTCAATAATAAAATGTAGCTTTCATTATGATATTTCGACGAAAGTCACACACTGCCGCAATATGTAACAGAATCTTGACCGAGAACTGGTTACAACAAACAGCACTCGCATATCTCTCAACTTTGACCTCTTAGGAAGTGCTTCTCTTAGCTGATTTTTTAAAAATTACACTGTAACAACAAGCCCCACCCTCCCCTAACTGTTAGAATTTGACATAGGTTGGCGCCTTGGGGAAATCTGGATTCCTCAAGGGCGCCGAGAATCGAATAAGTTTGAGTACCACTGAGTTAAGGGATTCTTCAGAATTGTAATTGGAACTGGAAACTCTCCAAAAAATTTGTCTAAAGCTTTGTGTAATGTATACTTTATTTTTATTAAAATATTCTAGGAGAAACCTGCATTGGAACATAAATCTTAACTTGTAAACTTGTTCATTGCATTGTTTTCTATGTTTAAATAATTTAGAAATTTTATGTATATAACTTAATGTATTTGTTGCAAACAAGTTTTACAACTATAAATCTTAAATAGCTATAATTATAGACAGGTGTAAATAATAGGTTTGTATTTTTATGGCATCTAATGTTTTAAAGGAACGAATAGATAATTTGTTACAGAAATTTTGGCACATATATCTAAATTCATTTGTCATTTAATTGGCGCTAAGTCAAATGAAGAATTCGTTTAAACAAAGCATCCCAGGTATACTAGAATCAGGAAGTAATAAAAATTAAAATATTAGGGAGAGATTGTTGCTGTAGGGGAATGTAGTCGATATGTGTAGGATATTCTACAAGTAGAGATGTAAGTTGGTAAATAGTAAATTTAAAAAAAGAAAATATATATATGAAAGGATTGATGAAAACCATGATTACGCCCAGCTTTTTGAGGATCAAGGTCAGACGTGATTGGCGATCTTTTTTGATTGAGAGGGGGAATTTTTTATTAGCGGTCAGTGACATGGCATTGCTGTTTTAGTTGGCTAGCACTTAAGCAGGAAATATTTTACTTACTACTTTCCCTTTCTATTGTAAGTAAGGGGAAGTAATGCGATTGCCCCAAATTTAGGCCCTAAAGATATCCTGGTGTATACGCAAAATGTTCGGTAAAAGACGAACTGAATGTACAAACAAATTGTAAGATTTCGAGATAATGCTATCAACAGCATATCAATACAGAACTTACTTACAGGTCCTATACAATTCATTTCCCCTTTGTTCTCTGCCTGAACAATTTTTGGTACATTGTTATTTTGTGGTTATTTACGTAAATAACACTTTCTTTCACTTTATAATTAGTTAACTTGTTTGCTGTTTTGTTAATTTCTTTTTTTTTTCTTGCTTGTTTTTAAAAACAAGATATTTAATTATACTAGATTTTTATATTTTAAAAATCTTAAATATTATTCAAATACGAATAAAGAAGATTTTTAGTAAAATTTGGCTTTAATACCCACGTAGCCGGTGGGAGTTTATAAAATGAAAAGATCTATTTATATATAATCTCAAGTACATTTACTTATTTCTAGAATATGTATTTAATATAATTTTATTTATGATGATACGTAATTGTCTTAAATTGTTATTATTATTAATTATTTTCTCTTACTACGCTATATATACGAGGTGTGTAAATTAAGTAATGAGACTGATTTTCTAGTGTTCGATCTGGCAACACTGGAGACGCGGCGCATGCGTGGTAGGGCAAGTAAACATCTGATACACGTCCAGTGCAAATTTGAAAATGCTAGAGTTGTTGCACTGTCCGTAGTGACTTTTTTTGTGAGCAAGGTTTTTTCAGTGCGTTTTAAAAATGAGTGACATCAATTACGAGCAACGTTGTGCTATCAGGTTTTGCTTCAGACTTGGGCACAGTGCAACGGAAACGTTTGAAAAACTGTGCCAGGCCTATGGAGACAATGTTTTGTCGAGAGCACAGGTTTTTAGGTGGTTTAAGTCGTTTGCAGAAGAAAGGGAATCAATTGAAGACGAGCCTCGCAGCGGAAGGCCTTCATCTTCAAGAACCGACGAAAATGTTGGCAGAATCCGCGATCTCGTGCGTTCAGATCGTCGTTTGACAGTCCGAATGATCGGCGAAGAGTTGAATTTGACTCACACAACCGTTCATCAAATTTTGACTAATGAATTGGGGATGAGAAAAATTTGTGCAAAAATGGTTCCGAAACCTTGACTTTTTGGGAGCAATTGAAAACGATCCCAATTTTTTGGAACGTGTTATTACAGGAGACGAGTCTTGGGTGTTTGAGTATGACCCAGAAACTAAGCGTCAGAGCATGCAGTGGCACACTTCAACCTCTCCAAGGCCAAAAAAAGCAAGAATGAGCAAGTCAAAAATCAAATGCATGCTGATTTGCTTTTTTGATAGCCAAGGAATCGTTCACAAAGAATTTGTGCCTCAATGCCAAATGGTAAACCAACATTTTTACCGAGAAGTTCTTGAGAGACTTCGAAAAAGAGTCATGCGTGTGAGACCAAACATCAAAAACAAGTGGGTGTTGCATCACGACAATGCTCCGTGTCACACCGCGATTTCTATTAATGAGTATTTGGCCAGTAATAACATTCCTGTGGCTCCTCAGCCTCCTTATTCACCCGACTTGAGTCCATGTGACTTTTTTTTGTTCCCCAAATTGAAAAATCACCTCAAGGGACGTCATTTTGGAACATTGGAGAATATTCAAACAGCCGTAACCGACCAACTGAAGTCTATTCCAGTATCCGAGTTCCAGCACTGCTATGACGAATGGAAGAATCGTCTTCAGCGTTGTGTGGCTTCCCAAGGTAGTTACTTTGAAGGGGACAATGTTGAATTGTAATTTTATTTGAATAAAAAAAAGATAAAAAATCAGTCTCATTACTTAATTTACACACCTCGTATATATATATATATATATATACGTGGAGACAAAATATCTCTAAAACGAACCATCATAGCAAGCTCCAAACTTGATATCCTGGTTAAATACCACTAAAAACCGCTTCTTATATGAAGATTTTGGTCAAAATGTCAAATCCCACAACTGGAAGTACCACTTTATTGAATTTATTTTATCACTTTTATATGAAATAAAACAGAAAAGTATTTATTGGAATAATTGATTTTTATTAGGGTGTTTAGGGAAATATTTATGACGTTATATTTCAAGTGTTTTTGAGATTTTTCGAAACCGCTGGCCACTAAATTCAAGACGAATGAATGATTAAGAAGTTTTCATGACGAACGATGAAAAAGTAATAACTATTGTATACCATCCGTGAATTTAAACCTCTAATTGACATAATTATTGATATTTATGTTGTGTATACTAAACCCACATAACTTACATGCCTGTAAATTGCTTCAGCTTAATTATTACGACTGATCCAAAGTTCTTTAATAATATTAAAACTTCAATAATTAGTTTATATATTTATAGTTAATTAATGTTTTTATTGTTTACACATGGTCATCATGTACATTAACATTTCAATTTATTCAGCTGGTAGATGAATCTTAGTTGTCTTGTCTTGGTTCTGGGATCCCTTGCTTTATATCCAACATTTTAGTGAAACACTGAATCTGTTTAAAAGTCGTTTTAGTGCTTCTATAATTCGCATTTTAATTTCTTTATGGATGTGTCTTTCTTATTAATTTTTATTTTCAATATTTTTTTTGTCAATTTAGTTTTCACCAGAAATACATGTTATGAGAACCTTGAATATGAAAAAAAAAAAATCTGGTGTGAAACACTCACACAACTTTCTCTTACTCCAGTTTTCAAAATTGTAATTGATAAATTTTATAGTTAGTGTACCAAATTTAATGGAATTCGTCAAAAACTGAAAAAGAACTCTTCAATAAAAGCGCACTTCCGGTTTACTAATTTTCTTGAAACTTGAAATTTTGGCCATCTATTTATTTCTAATTAATTTTGTTGGGATGACAGAGTTGTATAATAAACTGAAATAGCACTTTAGAGGAAACCGTAACCCCCCTCCCCTATCCAAAAGTACTCTTAAATGGATTTTCTCGGAGAATTGTTTCAAATAAAAGTTGTAGCTCACTGTATGTGTAGTTGATATACCAAGTTTGAAGAAAATCGTCGGAGACATATTTGAGAAAGTCGCAAAAAAGTAAAAAAATCAAAATAGTAAAGTGGTACTTCCGGTTGAGGAATTTTAACAGATAACGTACTGTCAGATCCCATGGCGATACCTAAACGGAATACCAGGTTTCAACTTCCTACAGTTTTTCGTTTTTGAGCTATGCTGTTCACATACATTCTAAAAACCACTTTTTTGTACTCAGGAGACCTCAAAATGGATATTTCCGGTGAAAACTCGATATCGATATGTGTGTGTATGTATGAACAAAAAATATCTCAAACAACGAAAAAACGCTGGCAGCTCAAACTGAGTATTTCCTTTAGATATCCCCACCACCGCATTTGACTCGAAGATTTCGGACAAAATCCATCAACCGGAAATGCGACTTTACGGATTTTTTTTTTTTTTTTTTTAGTCTTCATTTTTTCACGATTTTCTTTAAACTTCGTTTACTACACATATTCTACACACATATCTGCCTTCACTTTTAATTGAAATATTTTGGTATTGGAGGGAACCGTAACAACTGGAGAGATACGTTATATATACCTATCACTTTTATTTGAAGAAATTTGTCTATAAAAAATTTGCCTTGGTATATGTGGTTTTCTGTGTTATCTGTGATTATTACATTTTAAATAATAATCCAGAGTTTGTTCACAATGTGTTGTTGGCACTCTTAGAAGGTAAACACATACAATACGTACGTGTCATACAAAATATATATACATATATGTTACTAGCAGTGAGAGGAAAAGC
>JAAEAF010007249.1:0-47021 GCA_011037195.1 Triatoma infestans
TCTTAATTATTCTTATTACTTGTATCTCAAACATACATACAAGCCCTTTTACTAAACCGCTCGTGCTACTACAAACTACAACAAACACAACACACCAAAAATATTTCACAAGCCACTGTCGGCGGATTTAACAAACGATCAGTTATTATTACTTCAGCATTTTTGCATATGTGTAGTTATAAAACAGGGAAATCCTAGCCTTCATTGTATTCCGCTGTGTAGTGGTCTTAGTGAACCACTGAACCCCCCCACCACTCATCTACACTAGCGGAGAGAAACAGCCCCTCTCGCACAGAGAAGAGAGGCTCGGAGAGTGTATATATATATATATATACGAGAGAATGATGTAGTGGTCTTAGTGAACCACTGAACCCCCACCACTTATCCACTCTAGCGGAGAGAAACAGCCCCTCTCCACAGAGAGGAGAGGCTCGGAGAGTGTATATATATACGAGAGAGACAGTCAAAGGGTCATTCTGTTCAATTCAGTCTTACACGTCAGACATCATTCTGTTAATTCACACTCCGTACATATCGTTTAGCCACGTCAGTCTGTCAGTTCAGTTAGGTTCTAAACTCTAAAGTGTAAAGTCTTTGGTATACAGTCATATACATATATATATCAATTATATATCTTAAACCAAATCTTAAGGTGTTTATCTTTCATCATCAACAACCAACATCTCCTCACAACACCCCTACAGCTGCTTCCGAAACTACAACCATCTTTCTGTGGTTTGTTCCATTACTTCTGGGGCGGGGGTCTACCAATGGGCTATTTTTAAGATAGCTATTTGTAAAATTTTAACCTCACGGGATACTGACGAAGCGAAGTGATTTGAGGCCTACCAGTAGTTATATAGATCGTTTCATTAAAAAGAAAAAAACAGACAAAAAAAACGAGTAACCTGGGTGCTATCAATAACCATAGTAAAAGTATTTGCTGCACCTTAAACAAATAAAGAAATACAAATAAAAATAATAATGAGATGTTCCCCACATGTAAAACAGGTTATTAAACTAGGATAGCTATAAACTATCTCTCATACTAAAAGAATGAATGAATAGTTTGACTATTTTAAAGTTGTATATTCAACATGCGATAATAAAAAAAAAAAATTCTAAAAATAATAAACAAAAATAAATATAATGGCAACAAATTTATTTACTATTATAAAATAGCTCTCTCTTATGATCAATTGAATTTATTTATAAAACACAAGGCTTAAAATAGATTCATTTATATTTTATTATTCTATTATTTAAATCTCTTCGGTCTAAAATGTTAACCGTATTGTAAGCGTTAATCACAAATTTCCACTATTATTACTGCAATAAAATTAGCAGAATATTAAGAATAGTTAACTTCTTTTATGCTAATAAGATATTATTGTACTCTGAATAGTATAATTTACATAATTTATTACAAATAAATACTTCTTGTGCAAATAAAAAGGAATTTTAAGCCTTTTTGAATAGAAATAAAGAGCCTTATTATTAGCAAAAATTATTTGGTTTATAAAAAAAATTCTTAAACTATACAAATGCGACCCTTTCACAACTTCTTTTGAAAAAGACAAGAAGTCTTTCAACGATGGTTTTCTATAAAATGTTTAGATTCTAAATTATGAATGAAACCAGTTTTGGCATGCTGGAGGGTCTCTTTATCAAAGGCAATTCATTTTTATGCTATGCCTGAATTTATAGATAATAATACGCCTTCCAGGTAGGCATTCTTTAAACAGGATATCAAACTAGGGAGAATGTAGGTTTTTTTTTTCTTTAGTGAATAGAGGTGAATTGATTTAAAGGTATTTAAAGATTTGAGCAGACAGCTTTAAAGATAACAAGACTAAAGGTTTTAAATTTTTGAAAAGTTCCTTTTAAATACCATTATAATGGATGTTAGAAACAGAGAGAATTTAGAGTGAAAGGATTTTTAGGTGAACTAAACTAGAATAAATGCTGAACACTGTAAAATGAAAGAAAGATACGAAACTGCAAGGATTTTACAAGTCTTGAAGCGAGAGATATAGACTGAGTGATGAGAAAGGTAGTAGAAGATTGCTGACTCGTTGCTAACTGGTGGTAAACTGTAAAAACTCTTCCTTTGTAGGGCTAGCTCAAATTGAATCTTCCACCCTAGTCTGGCCTAGTAGTGATCCAATTTTGTTTCTCTCCGCTCTTCGGATCCTATTACACCATCACAAAATGTTTTACGATTTTTAATAGTGACGTTTATATGAAATGTTTGTTAGTCCAGTGCAAGTGGTTTTGCAACCTTTTTTTTTTCCAACCGTGACCGGTTGACATTACGCCACGGTACCGGCGTATGTCTTCGGGCTATACATGCCCTAAAGATTCTACACAAGTATGGTAAAAGAATATCTAGTCCTTTTTGTAAGAGGACCGGGTAAATCCCATCCGTCCCAGGGGATTTAAAAGGTTGGGATTTGTTGATGCCCACCTGACCTTGCTTGGCCTTGTTATCATTGTTATCAGAGTGGCGAGTTTCCAGTCCTTCGGGGATGGTCTAATGTGCCTTTTCTCAGGGACCCCCGCCGCCTCTAGGCCTACAAGTCGGGATGAACATGGAAAGTGCGTCTCCGCGAGGAGCTCTAAGCTTTCCTCTTCGGAGACAGCGAAGGTTCCCTTCCCCTTTCGGTCGGAACAAGATGGTTCCAAAGACACATGCCAGTTCATGATGTCATCAATCAACCTTCACTCTAGTGGGATGTGGTCAGGGTCAAATCCAAACCTCTCTCCTGGCCACCGTAACAAAAGTGGGTTACGTTTTATCATAGATTCCGATAGCATGAAGGTTCGTTCCCCTTTCGGAGGAACCCCGCTTCCTTCGCAGTCTTTGGCCAACGCTCTGTGGATTCTGGCACACGAGGAGGGAATCCTCAATTTCCTCGCAGAACCGCCTCCACGAACGTCTTTTGGCCTTCCTAATTTCATTATTGTACTGCGTGAGGGCATTCCGATAGACGGTCCAGTTCTGGGTAACTTTGGCCTTATTGAAGTCTCCTCACCTCGGCCCTTAATTTCTCAAGGTGATTGTTCAAGGTGTCTTTCCTCTCTGAGGTCTTGACCTTTCCGGACAGTTTTCTCGGAAGGCCGTGGTTACAGCCTCCTGCACCTCCTCTACCGTCCGCTCAAGACCCTCCACCCCTCTCCCGTCAAAGATTCCCTGTGCTACTCTGTTCTTAAGGGAATCCACACATCCTTCCCAGTCGGTCTCCCGAGGGTTCCGGAATGTTATCTGTTGCAACAGGGGGGGAGGGGGTCGATGGTGAACCTGATGTGCCTATGGTCGGAGCAAGATGGTTCCGAAGACACATGCCAGTTCATGATGTCATCACTCAACCTATGGGTGGTCAGGGTCAAATCCAATACCTCTCTCCTGGCCACCATAACAAAAGTGGGTTACGTTTTATCATAGGTTCCGATAGCAAGTTAAATGTCGACAAAATTCTTAAACCTGAAGTACCTCTTTACTTAATATGGATTTTTTTCTAACAATTTTCCGGAAAACGGCTCCAACGATTTCGTTAAGCTTAATATATCAACTACAAGTAGAAAAGAGCTACAACTTTCATTTGAAATATTATCTGGAAAATTCATTAAGTTAGAAAAATATTAAAAAACATTAGCGACATAAAACAACAGCACACATTTATTTCAAATTTTAAGAATGGTAATGTTATAGTGGTGGTGGGATGGGGGGAGTAAAGATTTTCTTCCCTAATTATGTAATTTATCCTAATAACGAGTGCAGCACATGGTACATGTTGTTTTTACCTAATGAAGATTTCAGTAGTAAATATTTCCAGGGAAGTAATTAACCTTACACGCTCAACCTTGCTTTTATTTATCTTCCCCTTTTATATATTTATATGTATATATCCTCTTTAACCTAGATAGTATAAAAGAAAATGAAATCGATATTTATAATTAGTTAGCATTTTGGATGCCGTTTTAGTTTTTTTTTTATATATATATAAGAACTGAGAATGATAAGTCACGTGACTTAATATAGAATCTTGAAAATAGCATGCGATCAAAGTTTAACCATTTTATTCTTCATTCCTTTTCTTACTAAAGAAAGATAAACTTTACTTTGCTATTTAATTAATATTTCTGACACTTATACAAAGTTCAATTTTTTTGAGGTGAAAGGATATAATTTTTGTTTTTAACATCAAGCTATAAAAATATATACGATAATTTTAACAATTTTTGCTAAATAATTTTTTTTTTTTGAACCTCATGCTTTACACCAACAGCCTCTTCTTTGTCTTTGTGTAATTTAGCCGAGAACGTCGTATACATGTCGTCAATTTGTTATTGTCTGAAATATTGGTGACGTTTGAGAATAACTTCAGTTGGCGGGCAGAGCCTGATTCGCGCATCTACATCTAATATCTATCCATACATTGTTGAAAATTTATTTGCACATTTCTACGAACATCGGACTATGTTCAAGATTATATATCAGAGTCGCTACAGAGAAATTTTTTGAAAGATGCAATTTATGTATTAATCAACTTTGCTGAGTGATAGGGAACTATGACTTAGGGATTGTGTTTAGGGACAGGAGAGTGAGGAGCGCTCTAATTATAAAGAATTGGCCGCATATAGCTTGGGCTTTTTTATTTCCCAATTCATTTATATATATTATACTTTAAACAATTGTATATATTTACCTTTAGGAGATTATAGCTGCTAAAGCTGACACTACTGGAGTTTTTTTTTAATTTGTTGTAAATTTATTGTAAATAAAGCATTATTATTATTATTTTTTTTTTTATTTTTTTATTTAAGGCGTCTCAACATCTGTGGTCATTTGCGCCCGGAGCCTTCTCAGTGAACTGCCGGCCTCCGAACAGTGTTCTCCCGTTACAGACAACACTGTCCATCACCGGACAGTGGGCTGTAGGGGCTCCTAGGAAGGGAAAATCTAAGGGCAGCACGACTGGATTCGAACCCATGATCTCCGCGTTGCTAGTCCAGCGCGCTACCACTGAGCTAATCCCTTCCCTTATTATTATTATTATTATTATGAACAATTTTTCTTTACTAATTTTTACCCGTCGAAACTTCCGGTTAATAGATTTTCTTCAAATATTGAGAATTCAGGGAAGGATTTAGCTCAGTGGTAGAGTACTGGTCTAGCAACGCGGAGGTATCGGATTCGATCCAGCCGTGTTACCCTTACGATTTCTCTTCCTAGTAATCTGTCTCTACAGCTCACTGTCCGGTGGTGGACAGTGCTGTTTGTAACGAGAGAACACTGTCCCGGAGGCCGACAGCGCACTGAGAAGGCTCCGGGTATAAATGACTATAAATGTTGAAGCGCCTTAAAGCAAAAAGCCTCGTGAATAACTGGAAAACTATACAGTTATGTAGCAACTTCCAGTTGAAGTGGGATTTTGCCCAAAATCTCTTCGAGAATGTGATGCGGTGGTAATACCTAAACGGAAAAATTTGTTTTCCTACTGTGGTCAGGGGACTCGAAAATTTTCTAATGTAATACAATTTCGAAAATTTAATAGATCACAATATTTCCTCTAACAACAGTTTGAGAAAGTAAAAAATAACGTGTGATTATTGACAGAGATCCATCCCGTTCAATATATTCTTAAAAGTTATCAAAATACTTTGCAGACACCACAGCCGGAAAGGATGATGCAAACTTGATTCTGAAAATTATTATTATAAAACTTTGTTTTTATAGTTTTCATCTCCATTTTTTTTTTTTTTTTTTTAAAGAAAAACATTAAATTCAAATGTACCCTAAAAGACAAATATCTATAAAATCATAAAGAGCTGGCAATATAACATGTATCCCGTCTTATCAAAATATAGAAAAGCAAATAAAACAGTAAATGTTATATGAGCGCAATAAACCACAAAATTGTGACAATAAAAATAATTGTTTTTTTTTATTTTTTATTTTTTGGTTTAATAATGTGATGCAACAGTCGAGATAAATTTTTCTAACAAAAATAATGAAAGTAGACAATGTGATAAATAACAAAACAATTGTAACAATAACAGCTAAACAATAACAAACTTTCAGATTCTAAAAATTATAACAGAAAAATAGTTTAATTAAAAAAAAAAAAAATAATAGCCATCGGTGTTATGAAAGATAATTTTTCCCTAATATGGGGGGGGAGGAACTTTATCTTTTTTTACTATCGGAAATTGTGAAGTAAATTAAATTATTCATTTCACTAATGAGGAAAATGGCACTTTCCAAATTCAACACTTTAAAGAACGATTGGGATGACCGTAATGTGAAGTTCACCACATGGCCCCCCCCAATAAAGATCCAGTAAGTTTAGTCCTTTTAGTCAGCCTAGAAAAGTGTGCGCCCAAAATTTTATTCAATATTTTGCAGTAGTTAAAACTCTATTTTTAAAAATAAAAAAAAAAAGATAAAAATAAGTAAAATATAAAAACATTATTTTCAATTAATGAAAAGGTGAAATTAATGAAAAAGTATGAGTAGAAAGAACATTACATTAATTTTTAATAATATCAAATTTTGTTAGTGATGGTTATCGTTTTTATAATTAATTTGAAATGTTAATTTTAATTCAAAAATTTAAATGAAATGATTTAATCAGTGCTTTTTTTTTTTTCCATTAATTAAAAATGGGTACTGAAATTTTCTTTTTAAAGGAAAAACTCTGGTATGACAGATTCAGACAAGAATTTCTCTTACTAGAGTTTAGTTTGGTTATAATTTAAAAACATGTTTATAACTTATAATTTTTATTAAATGTTTATAACATATTATTAACATTTTTTAATATTTGAGGGAACATGACCATCCAGTCGCCAAATAACCTCTCTAAAATGTTTTTTCGAAAATAAGTTTCAAACAAAAATGAGAGGATTCTGTTTGTATAATTAGTATCTCAAGTATAATGAAACACCGTTGGTATTATGGAGAAAATTGCAAAAAAAAAAAAAAAACTGTTCAATACTGTAGTACTTCCGGTTGTAATGTTATGGTGTGATGATGTGTATTTGTAGTAGCATGAGCGGTGTTAATAAAATAAGGGGCTTGTAAGTATGCAAGTTTAAAAGAGAATGAAGTATTAGTAATAATAAAGAGATCACCATTGTTTTATAAATAAATATTGTAATGTAATGGTGTGATGATGTGTGTTTGTAGTAGCTGGTTGTGTAGCACGAGCGGTATTGTATAATAAAGGGCTTGTATGTATGCAAGTTTAAAAGAGAATGAAGTATTAGCAATAATAAAGAGATCACCACTGTTTTATAAATAAATATTGTAATGTAATGGTGTGATGATGTGTGTTTGTAGTAGCTGGTTGTGTAGCACGAGCGATTTTGTATAAAGGGCCTTGTAAGTATGTAAGTTTAAGAGAGAATGAAGTATTAGTAATAAACAAGAAATCACACTGTTTTTTTAAAAAGATATATATTCTCTAAGAGAAATTATGTTACTTTAGATTATCACAACAATATGCTTGTAAATTAACTGGAATAAACTCTTATGTTATAACTCAGAACTGATACTTCCTCCTTGATTTTTAGAACAAGTCTGTCTGAAAGAATCTTCTATTTTGTCCGTCAAGTGCCTCCTCTGTGAGGAGAAGGGAGGGGTTAGTACAATGCCATCAAGGTTAATAAATTTGTCCAGTAAACTGTTTCCATATACCTGCGTGTACCTTTTTGCAAGGTAATTGTCACATAACTTGATATTTTTGATTTATTTATTAATTAATATATTTCTAAGTTTCTTGCATCCATCATACGGTCAACCGATTTTCTTTAAAGACGGAATTTTGGCAACATATTTAATTCTCATTAATACTATATCGTTCAGATTTTAAACGAATTTTTGTAGCGGCGTATCTGTGTAGTTGATATACTAAGTTTATAAATAAAATCGCCAAAAAAAAAAAAAAAAAAAGTAAAAAAATCGATTCAGCAATGTGGTTCCATCCGGTTAACCAATTTTGAATAAAACCTTTTTATTAGGATTCCTCTGGTAGAGCATAAACGAAATATCACGTTTTGAACATTCTGCGTTTTCCATTTTTTAGTTTCACTGAGACCACACACAGACATACACAAATTTAAAAAAAAAACAAAAAAAAAAAACTTTTTTTGGAATTCAGGGATACTCAAAAAAAATTTTACATGATACAATTCTTGCTCCCAAGTATCTGTTTACATAAAAGAAAGAAAAAAATGTCATAAAAAGAGTCCCATGCTGTGAAATGGAATATTGTATTCTTGCCAGATTTTTAAATTTATATTTTAAGAAAAAAAAAAACGTATTCGATATCCTACGAGGGCTGTTCTTTATATTTGTGGCCTAAGGATGAAAACACAAGCATTTAAAGACAAAATCGATTTTATTGTTTTTCAAAATATTCCCCATGAAGATGAATACACTTTTGCATGCGTTGGAACCAATTTTCAAAGCACTTTTTCCACTCCGATTTAGGTACTTCTAAAAACATGGGTTTTGAATGCAGCAACTGCTTCTTCAGGAGTAGGAAACCGTTGTCCACGTAGTTTTTTCTTGATGTTCGGGAACAAAAAGAAATCATTAGGTGCCAAATCAGGGCTGTACGGTGGATGACCCATCAATTCAATGTTTTGCCCTGTCAAAAACTCCATTGTTTCAGCCGATCGGTGGCAGCTCGCATTGTCGTGATGCAGAATGATGCGTCTTTTCTTTGACTTTTCCCGAACTTTCTCAAAGACTTCTGGCAAACAAATAGTGTGTACCATTCCGAATTGACCGTCTTACGTTCCTCTAATGGCACAGTCGCCACATGACCGGTAATGCCGAAGAAACAGGCAACCATTTGCTTTGATGTGCTTCTTCCACGAACAACTTTGGTTGGGTTGGGCTCGTCTTGAAAGACCCATACGGTGGATTGCTGTTTTGTTTCAGGATCATATGAGTATATCCATGATTCGTCACCTGTGCAGATATTATAAACTGCTTTTGATGCACCTTGAGCGAATTTCTTCAACATTTTCTTGCACCAATCAACACGAGCATCCTTTTGTGCGTTTGTCAGGTTATGCGGTATCCAACGCGAACAAACCTTTTTCACATGCAAATGTTCATGCAAAATCTTATTGATGCTTGTCATACTAATGCCTAAAGATGCTTCAATCTCGCGATATGTTACATGACGATCATGCTTTATTAGCTCATGCACAGCATCGACGTTTTCTGGCACAACAACCGTTGTTGGACGACCTTCACGGGATTCGTCCTGGAGTGATCGTCGGCCACGATTGAATTCGTTATACCAGTTTTTAATGGTGCTGTAAGAAGGTGCTTCATTACCATATAAGGAATTAAGTTCATCTGTGCACTGTTGTCGTGTCAGGCCACGTCGAAAGTTATGAAAAATTATTGCACGAAAATGTTCACGAGTTAATTCCATTTTCTCCTAAGATCACTTTTTCAACCTGCTATCACTAACACTAACAACAATGAAATGACAAAATGTTTTGGTTGAGGTTATGTTTAACAATGTGAAGGTTGCACTGGAAACATCAGCTGGTGCCTAGCAACAATCAGTGTTACTAAGGCCAGAAATATAAATAGCAGCCCTCGTAAGATTACAGAAAAATTGTTTGTTTTTTTTAGTTGTTTGCATTATGTGTATATCTGTCGGTTACAGTATTTATTTGTTACATTCAATAATATATTCGCGATATTCTTGCAATAAATATGATAATAGTTTTTTTTTTATTTTTTTTTTTACTTTCTCTATTTTTTTGTGTCTAGATTTAGAAATTTGTATATTGTTCAAATTACCTAGTCCTGCCATAAATACTGATATAAAAGCTCAAACAAAGGATATATTGAATAGATCGTCCTAACTAGTTGCACTTTGTACCTTATTAGTTCAAGGTTTCAATGTTTGGTCATGAAGAATTTTTTAATCATTTCATTAACATGGTAAAGAGGGGGTGACAAAAGAAAACCTGTAATAGCTTCCCAAGGTAAGTGTAATGGGATCCGAATCATTAAAGATTCATAGGATCCAAAGAGCGAAGAAGTAAACCTTAAATGAATCAAACGTTAGTTACTCCCCACGTAGGCCAGATTAGAAAGGGAGAGTTCGATTCATATAAATAGAGGACAGCAGTACAGTTCATAACAGTTTTACGATCGTTTTACAACAGTACATCCAGTGAGTAACCTATCTTACTACCTTCTTATTACTCAGCCAGTCTGTCTCTTTATATTTCTCTCGCTACGTAACTTATTTTACTGTAAAGTCCTTGTAGTTTGTGTGTTCTATTCATTATACAGTGTTCATTCAGCATATCATCTAGTTTATTTCTCTAAAATCAATTCTCTCTAACTCTCTCTCCTTCTCACAACAAGGTTTTTTTATCAAAATCCATTAACCAGAAGTCTTAATCCACTTTACTGAATGTTTTTTTCATTTTTTCCCCTACACTTTATGTGCTATTTATTATACACATAAATGACTCTTTTCATTTTTTTCTGAAACACTCCTTCAGGAAATTTAATTTTTGGTGGGCTTTCAGGATGAGTAGTAGCATTTGTTAAGCTTTCCTCTAAAGCAGACCTTTTCACATGAGAGCCGCGTGAGATATCTTTTGGGGAGCCTCAAACAAGATATAATAAAATGAAAAACAAGATATAACACGGATAATCCTAACTATAATTATTTATTTCTAAAATACAACGTATTATAACATTTCTAAGGCAGGCAATTATTTTAACATGTTTAATGCTCATTATTATTAAGAAAATCTGTGATTTTGGTTTGCTCGCAGGAATCTTTTAATGATTTTTTTTTTAATATCAGTTCGAATTTTTTTAAGAGCTATTATGTCGTTATACTCGAATTCCCATTGGTCGATGTACTCCAACAAAGTGTCAACAGAATTCAGCGCCAATATAATAAATTAAATTCACGCACGGATAATCCGCAAACCGGATAATCCGCACACGGATAATCGGGAGTTTACTGTACTTGTAAAGAATATATAAAGAGGTAGACTGGATGAATGATGAGAAGAGAATAAAAGGTTGCTGACTGGTTGTTAACGGGTCGTAAACTGTCCTGAACTATACTGCTGTCGCTCTACTTAAATGAATTGAACTGTCTCTTCCTAGTCTAGCCTAGATGCGGGGAGTAACAAACTTTTTTGATTGATTTTTGTGTTTCTTTGCTCTTTGGATCATATGAATCTTTAATGATTCGAACCCCATTGCAGTAGGCAAATCAGTTTAATCCACTGGGTGTTATTTATCGTATCTTTAAAAGAGCCAACGAGCCTCACTTTATTAGCGACCATCTCCGTTCCCAAAAAACTAAGCTAGTAAAATTATTAGCACTCGCCATAGTAGTATAAAGAAGAAACACAATATAGAACGTAACAAAAAAAGGAAGACTGCTTAGTTTAAACAAAATATATAGTTAAAAAGTTAAAGAATAATAATCAAAGCACTGCCCCTTTAAGTTTAATAATAATTTCATAACTTATTTGAAATACAGTTTTCAACAAGATTGCAGAAATCTAAAATAAAAAAATAAAAAAGAAAAATAAAATAAAATAAACGAGGGTGTACATAAATTAACGATTTCATTAAGAAAAGCGTGCAAACTGGCTCTATATCAAAAGAAACTATATGGGGAGTAATACCCTTAAACTAGGACATTTTATATAACAATTATTAATTATTGATAATTTTCTTACTTTTTATTATTATTTAAAAAAATTTTAATTTTTTTTTTTTTTTTAAACAAATTTCTGAACAAATATTTTTTTTTTATTAGATAAGTATATTTTTAGCTTATAATTGAGACATAATTGCAAGAACGAAGCAATTATCTTTACTGCATCGATTAATGGTTTAGGACAGTTCCGTTCATTTAAGGCCTCATCAGACTTGTGCACCGCTAGTCTCTTGAACTACTACTACTACCCATTACTAAGGAGTACTTCCAATCAATATTAATTTTGCTCGTGTCTAACAACAGCTAGAATAGAGGCAACCAACTAAGAGATTATTATTAAAAAAGAAAAAGCTACCAAATAAGTAAAAAAGTTTATAATTATTACACAAGTAATTAGTGCGCCCTAATGATTGTATATTTTGGTGGGGGAAAAAAAAAAAAAAACATTTAATGAAGGCACTTGTTACGTCATACAAAAAAATTTTCTGTTTTATTTGGTTGGCAGTGATATAGTTATTATCTATTCGTATTAAATGTTTCCAGATATGGTAATTTAATAACAATGTATCCATTAAAAAATTTGAAAATAAAAAATTTTTCGTGTGAAACACTCATACGACCATTTCTCACTCCTGTTACTATGAAATGGTATTTCCGGTTGACCGATTTTCTTCAAATTTGGAATTTCTTCGGTAATAATAATAACAAACTCTATTTCTTAACAGACATACAGACTTAAAGAACACTAAGTGAATGAACAGAACTTTCTATTCTACGAGTATTGTATTTTATTTAACAGAATAAACAAACATTAAATTTGTCTAATCATTAACAAGAGCTAAGCAAACATGAGTGGATTGAATGTTTATACATATTAAATGTAACACAAAACAAATATATCATTATTTAAATAATAATGCTTAAAAAGGAGAGAAAAGTAACTATAATGCAAAGAAAGTTATACAGACTTACGTAAGAACATAAAATAAATAGAAAAAAATACAAAAAGAAAATAAACAGAAATTAAGTTAATGACCTTGAATTTTAATCTTAGGCTATTATTTTCTGAAAAAAAAATGTTTTAATTGGTCCCAATGGGTAGAGGATAAATACAGGGCACAGATTCCAAGAAATCGTTGACGAATGGTTGAGATATAAGCGAAGCATCTCCAGAAGATAATGTTCTTCATATTCGTGGAGATCGCATAGAGTATATGTTTGTTTACATCATCATCATTCAGCGGCACTACAACTCATTGCTGAGTCTTGGCCTCCTCAACCAGTTTCCGCCAAACAGTTCTGTTCTGTGCTGCTGCTTTCCAGTTCGTACTATTCAATACCGTCCTCGCATCACCAGCAACACCGTCTATCCAACGCAGCTTCGGCCTCCCCACTCTCCTTGCACCATGGAGGTGCTCGTTCATCACCTTTTTTCGGAATGTCCGCGTCCCTCATCCTAACTACATCCAGCCCACTGAAGTCTAGCCAACTTCATAAATTTGACCACGTCATATGTTTGTTTACAATCAATAATTAGTTTTAACATCTATAATCGTTCTAACGTCTATATCAGAATACTTCTTCCCAACCTCAGTTGGCAGATCTTATATGAGTGGTGGTAAAGCACAACTTCTGTTTAAATTAAAGTTTATAATGTACAGTATAGGGTAAATTTTGCTATAAGAAGTTGCTTCAATACTTCTAATATATATAATATATATAAATATTATATAGGAGGTAAAAACCATATTTTGTATTGACGTGACACTTTAAAGGAAAACAATTAACGTTTCTGTTCCCCACCATAACCACCGTTTCCCACCCGGAAATACATTGTTCTGGGTAAATGTTTCTATTTAAATAAAACAAATAGGTTCGGTATTTTATCCGTCAATGAATATTAATTTTGTTCCTGACCGGTTTCGGATTTTCACCCACCGTCAGAGCAAATTCACCTAGAGTTCACTTCAACGTAATGTTTCTGTTACACTAACACTTATTGGTTTGTATATATATTTGGGAAGGTTATCTATAACCTTCGATATCGATAACCTTCCCACAAACACATATATACAACCAATAAGTGTGAGTCTACTAAAACATTTCGTTGAAGTGAACTTTCTTACACGAACTTGGTGAATTTGCTGTGACGGTGGATGAAAATCCGAAACCGGTCAGGAACAAAATGAATATGCATATGTTACGACGGATAAAATAGCGGATGTTATCCAGCATTGCGGACCCACCCACATTTTCAACAAAACATATAGGTATTTATATTTTTGGATAGTATAGACAAAGTTTAAAAAAAAAAAAAACCGTTGGAGCCGGTTACGATAAAATCCCGAAGAATGAAAAAAAAAAATCCCCTTAGGAAACTGTTACTAACTAATCGGAATATCAAGTTTCACCTTACACTCAACACATACTATCGCAATTAGCTTTTTATTATTAGGCGTAAGACAAAGTAAATAATAATAATGTAAACAGTTTGTAAAGGGTCCTTTTGCCGTAACAGTTTGTAAAGGGTTCAAGGCTTTACCCCTGATTTCGGGTGGTAAGCACGCCCGTTCCCACCGTAGTTTAGTTCGAGTCTTTCCTTTCTAGGTTCGAGTACTAACATTAGCTTCCCATTTTTTTTTTTTGTCACGATGCTTCGTCAACATCATCTTTACTCTGACGGGAATCGAATCTTGAATTATCCCAGCAAAGGCAAGTGCTGCGTTAGCAACTAGATCAACGCTTTGGGCACTTAATAATAATAACTAATCATAAAAAGAGCTACAACTTTTATTTAATACATTTAAGCAGTGTTCTGGGGGAACAAGTGACGTTAGACTAAAGTGCCCATTTCAATTATATTATACAATTCTATGGTCTATAATACTGATGATAAGGATTTAATTTGTAGCCAATATTCCAAGTTTGAAGAGAATAGGTTTAGCGGAAGGTAGCATTTCGGATGCACAATATGTACATCGTCAGTTTTATGCAATTTCTGATAATACCCATATAAGAAATGGGTACACTATGTAAATAATTGTGGTATAAGAAACTCATGTTATACACAAGATTTTGTGTATTTTATATCTAATATACATATTTGGTGAAAACTATGGATTTTTCTTAAACTGTGAATATATTTTCTTATCATTGAAAAGTTTTATCTATGAACATTGATTAAGAATAAAGGAAAAAAATGTTCTTTCTATAGAAAAAAAAAAAACCTTACGCCTGAATAATGATACCATAAAAAATGACACATTATAGAAAGCGATAAACGATTACATATGTGGTTGGTTCGATATTGATAAAGGTATGAGTCAGAAAGTGAATCACCTATATGCACCCAATACAATAGGGAGGAGATTGTACCTATTCTCGTGTCATATAATGCGATCATGATTTAGTCAAAATCCATCAATGGCACATTATACAGTGGATCTGTAAATCTGTAGTACGTGACTAACATTTTGAAAATATAAACTGATATTACTACAAAAAAAAAATATAAAAAAAACAGCTCTCATTTGAGTCGCAGTTTTACATAATCAGTGAGGTATTCCTTACACGTAACTACATTTCGGTTGTAATAACATCAATAGCATTTTTTTGTATTATTAATGTAATTAAAGATCATTATGATTGTATGCATTAATTAAAACGCAAAAAAACCATCTCCTCCTACATTCATACCAAAATATTTATTAAAAATATTTGGTGCGTGAAAAACACATTACACACAAATTTCTCTAATGTATTTATTTATTTATTTATTTTAACATTAAATAAACTTCAATAACATTTGAAATCTACTATCATAAACTCTTCAAAAACCTCCTAAATTCAATTTTTTGGGAAAAAAATTTGGAATAAAGATGATAAGGTTTAATATATGCAAGATTATTATATAGATTTTTAGGCGCTTTCGAGGATAATTTCAAAAAATTCTTAAAAAAAAAAACTATTGAGGACAAGCAGACACGCTGCCACCATTCATACATCAGTGGCTGCACAACTAAATCCAAGTCATGGCTTCCTCTCTGCCATTCTTGTCTATCTTGCAAGTTCCTAGTAGGCAGCATTATTTTGTCTCATTATCCAGCGATCGTAAAACTTGGGTCTTCACACTGCCCTCTTTTGGAGGCCTCGACATTCCTCTCTTCGAATCATATGACCGGCAGGCAAATCAAAGCCATCGCCGTGACATCTATATTCTTAAATGATTCTTATAAACCCTGGCTTGTTCGGCGTTTGCATTGCCCCCCACCAAAATTTGGAGAGCACTCTCTCTAAAGAACCTAGTTGTTAAACCAATTCATCAACACTTTGATGAAGGCTTATATAACCACGGACACCATATACTTTATCTTCCCTTCATTAAGGGTAGCTAAGTACCATTTTTCTGGCCGGGCCTTGGAGGAAAATGCCTTAAATGGCTTTGAATAATCCATCCAATGATTTCGGCGCCATTGGGGAGCATCGGACCGATTTATTGAGTATGGTGCCTCTGGTTTGGATGACTCGATATTTTTACTACATTTTCCAGGGCTTAATTAAGTAGAAGACAAGCTAAAGCATCGTCTAGTCTAACTCCTTTTTTAAAATGAAACTTTTAGTGAATTCCGCTTGAATAATTGTAATTAAATTTTATTGAGTGTTTTAAGAAAAAATCCTAAGAGTGTTCCACATCCAATTTTTGTTTATAAATAATATACTTAGCCAATTAACAAATACATAGGCTTAAAGAAATTAAAACGTGGTAGTAGATGATTTTTAAATAACAAAGCATCAAACTGAAATCCCATATTAAAAAAAAAGAAAAAAAGTTCCTTAGAGTACAGAAAAACCATCAACACTGTAATTTTACTAAATAACCTGTGAGGTTTATAATGACTCTTACTTGACAAACGGAGAATGTAAAAGGTTAGTAAACAAATTAAATGTTTACTTTCAATTAGAACAACAAAGAAAACCGATCTGAAAAACAATTTTCTCGCTAATGAATGTAAAAATAAAACAAGTGATAAAATATACCGTCTTACAAACAATAGAAATCGATAAGTTAAACTAGACAACAATACCTTTCTTTATGACTCAAATAACAATAGAACAAAATTGATATAAAACATTGTATTAATAACTGTTTATTATCAAATATGGGGTAATTGTTTAAATTGAAAAAAAAAAAAAAAGATAAGCTATTCACCGTGTTTTAATATAATATACTTAATTCCAAGAACTGTTTACTGATAATAAAACCAAACGTAATAAATTCAAATTAATCAATCAAATTGTACAAATATATTCTGAAAGCTTATCCTTGTTTTCATAAGTTTATTTAAACATTAAATTATTATTATGTTTATTTAATAGAAAAGTTTATTTTTTTATTATAAAATTTTATAGTTTACCATTTTTTTTTTTTTTATTCTATGCCCGTTGACGAAATATTAAATATGCAACGTTCTGACTATTGCACAGTTGATAATTATTTCCGCGTCCGAACCTATTTTAAAAGATGCTCGGTGAGTCTAATCTGAATTTGAATTTATTAAAATTGATAAAATTAATCTATATATATATTACAGAAATTTTTGCTTTCACTATCATTGTAATAAAAATAATATTTTTACTTACAGAAATGTTTACTACAATATATCAAGTACTGGTCACTCACCTGTAACAGAAAACAATAAATTAGGTTAGAATAATTCTAAAACAAATGTAATAGGATCCAAAGAGAGGATCCATAGCAGAGAAAGAGAGACAAAAATTCGCAGGACCACTCTCTCGGACTAGAGTGGGAGAAACTGAATAAATACAGAGACGGGAGAAAGAAATACAACAGAGTTCACTCGCCAGTCACAACGTGTCACTTACATTACTCTTTACCACTCTACCATATACCACCACATTTTAGTGTAAAAGGCCATATCTACTTGTTCATTCAAACCAAACCATTTCTCTCCTTCATCATACCCACTGTACAAACTATAGGGGTTATTGGGGAGTAGAAAATGGGGTAGGGGGCAAAAAGATTTTTTTATCACATTAATTACAAAAGCTTAATAATTAGAACACAGAGTCTTAAACGGGTGATAGTCTGTGTGAAGAGGAGTCATTCAGTAAAGACAAAACTCGTCTTTGCTTCAAGTAGTCTTCAAGAATATAACCCGAATTCCCAAGAAAATGATGAAAGTATACCCATGTAGAGGTTAGAAAAAGAGGAAAAACCAAGGATCAGATAGCTGGACAATGTCGAGGAAGATATTAGAAGTCTGGAGGTAAGAACTTAAATAAGTATTGCTTTGGTGAAAGAAAAGTGGGAGAGAATGATTGAGAAGGAGGCCAAAGTCCTTCGAAGTTCTAAACCCTGTATATTTAATCTATCTGCATTTGATCCATAAAAATGTCCTTTAAATTTGGATTGCTAACTGCACTGATATAAACTGATCACTTTTAATGTAACATGTTTCGAAAAAAAGTAAGTTTTAAAGGTAGTATTGCGTAAATTATGGTATTCAAATGTTATATAGATTCGGTTCAATGTAAGTGGCGCTCACATCTGGACTATAATGTAATCATTTGGACTGATCGGCCTGGGTCATTCTAGTCCCTACCACCACTACCGTATTTATGTTGGGACAAATAAGTAAATATGAAGTTTAAAGAAAATTAGTCATATGTATAATTATTGTATTAGTAGTAGTAATATAAATAGGTTATTCACGGCAGATTTTTTTTAAATATTTACTTAAAGTAAACCCTGAAAGAAGAAGTGAAACAACTATTTTTCTTAAGGATTTTGGCGGCCTAACGGGTATCCCCTAACGACAACATGAACAAAGCTTACGTACACATCTTTATTACACAGGAGGGAACTTCAGAGATAGTTTACTACTACTTGGGTTTAAAACAAGAAGTAAACTTTCGCTCATCATCTACCTACTCTTACCAATGTAAAATTATACACTTTGCAGATTAACTTCTATGTATAAACAATATTATGCAAACGAGCCACAAATAAATCATCTAGGATGCCGCAATGAATTTGGGCTTTGCTGTCATTCTCTCAACCATCTACAAAACTAATTTATACACACACAGACTTCACACTTCATTTTTTATTTTTTTTTAATGAAATATAATATTTTCGATAAAATTTATTTTCTAAATATTAGTAATTGTGAAGTCATACTTTCCTTTCTGGATTTCATTTTAGATTTTTAACAAGCCAACAAACTATGAAAAAAAGAAAAGAAAAAGTGTATGCAAATATCACGTTGAAGTAGTCTAATGCAGTAATTTCTAGGACTAAAATACCCAAAAAATTGCAACAGACAAAGCTTTTATAAAGTTCTATTTACAAAGAGATCGCGCATAAAACTCAGAGCCAACAACAATTTAAATTTAAATTTAAATTCTAAGTCAGCTGGGCGCTAGTGCTACTTAGTGTACAGCTTGATATTGCTCTTAAAATCAAAGTGATTTAAGTAGGTAAAAGTGGGTATATGAGTGCGCGGAGCTATTCTTAAGTCATTTGAAGCTCTCTACTTGAAAGCATCTTGATTTACACTGTTGAATCTGATGTTATTTTTTGTTTCGAACTTGTAAATAAACAGTGAATTATAGGTTAGGTGAGTACATGGACATTTTAGTATTTTTTATTTTTTAGAGAATTTTAATTATTAATTCTCCCACATGGAGACTAATGATGAAAATGTCAGCTGTGAACCAGATGGCACGATCACTAGAAGTGTCAGTCTAAACAAAAGCTCAAAAAGATCATTTTTAAATTCAAACACTCCACAAAAAGTTAAAAAAAATAAAGTCAAGCCTATTTCTACCGTAGACACCAACGATAATGAACAAAAACTGTGTAATATCAATAATTCTTTGGAAGCAATTTCACAAAGTGACATGCAAACAGAAAATCAAATAAACCGTACTCTGAAAGAAGTTAGTCTAACAGATTCCATATTTTGCACTCCAAATCCCTTTGCACCCCTCAGTGTGGATGATAGGGAGCCACAGGAAGAAATTCAGCCAGTAAAAAATACAAAACCTCCACCAATTTTCATAAAGAATATTTCAAATTACGTAGACTTTTGCAAGACTTTGAGCCAGCTATTAGGGCCAGATTCTTTTGACTGTAAGTCTCGTGTAGATAGTGTTATGCTATCTACAAAAACAGTTGATGGATACAGAGCGGCCATACACTACTTACAAGGGACAAACGCCGAATTTCATACATACCAAATTAAAAGTGAAAAAGCCTTCCGAGTAGTAATACGACACCTACACCACTCCACACCAACAACAATAATAAAAGAAGATTTAGAACGCCACAATTTCAAAGTTAGGAACATCACAAATGTTAAACACCCCACCACAAAATCACCACTTCCATTATTCTTTGTAGATCTGGACCCACAAGAAAACAACAAAGAAATATTTAACTTGAGAACCCTTGTATATACAATTGTAAAAATAGAAGAGCCACATAAGACCACAGAAATATTACAGTGTAAAAGATGCCAACAATATGGTCACACAAGGTCATATTGCAACCATAATCCGAGGTGCGTAAAATGTGCAGGCCCCCATCCATCATCAGACTGTACAAAACCTCGGGAGCAACCTCCAACTTGTGCCCTTTGCTTAGGGAATCACCCAGCAAACTATAGGGGTTGTGTAACCCATAAAGAATTACAACGCCTCAGGAGAAGAACCAGCCTTGACAGAAGTGGAAATCGGCCTCATCTTGGCGCAGTCTCCCGTTCAGCTATGCCAGCACCTGCAGCCAACGAATTTCCGCAGCTAGCACCTGAAGAACCAAGGCACCAAGGAACCTCCAGGCCATTTAATAGTAACAGTCCATCATATGCGAGGGTCGTGGGGCCGTCAGCGGCTCAGCCTACACTGGTACCTCCCTCTCCTATCTCTAACGACCTTACCTCTCTTCTCACTACATTTATCTCTGAATTCAAATCTCTCATCACACCTCTCATCACTCTTCTCACGTCTCTCGTTACTGAGCTCATTCCTAAATTGTCTCGTTGATCAATTCTCAGCATTCGCTCACTATTCTCTTATGGAATTCCAATGGGTTGAACTCTCACAGAGACGAATTAGACATTTTCCTACATGACAAACGAATAGACGTAGCACTTATCACAGAAACTCACTTTACAGGACGATCTAACTTTTACATACCCGGCTACACAATTCACAGGACCGATCACCCAGACGATACATCCCATGGTGGAGCTGCAATATTAATAAAAAATACTTTGGTTCACCACCGATTACCTGCTTATCAAAATGAACTCATTCAATCTGCAGCAATTAATTTAGACTGCCAACCTTTTAACTTTACTCTGGCAACAGTTTACTGCCCTCCAAATAAATCTATTTCTTCTGTGGATTTCGAGACATTCTTCCTTACTCTTGGACCCAAATTTCTAGCTGGTGGGGACTATAATGCTAAGCACCCTCAATGGGGCTGCCGAACTTCTAATCCTCGCGGGCGAACTCTTCTACACACACTCACTCATTCTCATTATACCGTCTTTTCTCCAGACCAACCTACATACTGGCCGACATCACCATCCAAATTACCAGACATACTCGACATTTTTATCTCTTCCAAAATCTCATCTCAATATCTCGACACCTATACACTCACTGACCTCTCCTCCGACCATAGCCCTGTTCTTCTTACCCTCAGCACGATTCCAAAACCTGCTTCACCACGTCCTGCCTTGATTACTGGACCTATTGACTGGACACTTTTCGGAAATACCCTTGACAGCAAACTGAATCTGCTAATCTCCCTAAAAACGCCAGATGAAATAGATCACGCAGTAAACTTTCTAACTACTTCAATACAAACTTCCATTTGGGACTCTACCAAACAAACTTTCTACAAGACCGAATCCCGAACACGTAACCTTCCTGTTTTAATCAGAATGCTAATTAGAGAAAAACGACGAGCTCGAGCAGTATGGCAACGTACCCACTACCCGAGTGACAGACTGATTTACAACAGACTGACTAGACGGTTAAAACGTGAACTTCAAAACTTCAGATCCCTGAAATACGAAGAATATGTTACCTCCCTGGCATCTGACCGCAAATCACTCTGGACCGCTACCAAACGACTACTCTCTTACAAACTTGTTCCTTCTCCTTTAAGACGTAATGACGGAACATGGACGAAATCAGACTTAGAAAAAGCCATCGAATTCAAAGACCACCTGAGCAACATATTCACACCTCATCCAGACACTAGTGACGACATACACTCTGCTGAAATACTAACTGACTTAGATACCGCCTTGCCTCTCTGTCTCCCTCCAAAAGCGTTCACTCCTTCTGAGGTAAAATATTTAATAAAATCCTTACCAAAGAAAAAAATCTCCGGGGTTTGACTTAATAACTTCAGAAATTCTTCGTCATCTACCACAAAAGGCAATAGTATATCTTACCTACATCTTTAACTCAGTACTGAGAACTACATATTTTCCGGCATTATGGAAATTTTCAGTCATAAAAATGATTCCCAAGCCAAATAAACCTTCTCATCTTCCATCCTCTTACCGGCCCATCAGTCTGTTACCGATCATGGGGAAACTGTTAGAAAAATTATTGCTAAAACGCATCTGTCCTATTCTTGAAACTGCAAATGTCATCCCCTCTCATCAGTTTGGATTTCGTCAACAACACAGTACCATACACCAATGCCATAGAGTAGTGGATGCCATTTCTTCTTCTCTCGAACGGAAACAATATTGCTCCGGCGCCTTCCTTGATGTGGCTCAAGCCTTTGATCGAGTATGGCATCCGGGGCTGTTGTGGAAGTTAAAGAGAAATCTTCCTTCTACTTACTACTTAATTATGAAATCTTATCTTACAGACCGTTTCTTTCAGGTTAGTTGTAGCACTGCCACTTCTGATTACTCTCCTGCTCTAGCCGGCGTCCCTCAAGGTAGTATACTTGGTCCTCTTCTCTATACTGTATATACAGCAGACATACCGACTCACACTAACACAATACTATGCACTTACGCTGACGACACCGCCATTCTTGCTTCCAGTTCCGACCCTGTAACAGCTTCCACTCACTTACAGATACACTTAGACATACTTGAACCTTGGGCCAAAAAATGGCGATTAAAATTTAACCCTCAGAAGTGTCAACACATCACTTTTACTCTGCGACGTCATACTTCTCCACCAGTCAGCTTTAACTCTGTACCTCTTTCTCCTGCAAATTTAGTTCGCTACCTTGGGATGTATATCGACAAACGACTAACATGGAACCCACATACTAAACTAAAAAGACTGGAACTCAACAAACGGAATAAACTGTTACTAAGACTAATTGGCAGACGGTCGAAACTTCCAATAGAACATAAACGACTATTATACAACACCATACTTAAACCAATGTGGACTTATGGACTTGAACTGTGGGGTTCAACCAAACGCTCAAACTCACAAAAAATCCAGGCCTTTCAATCAAAAATTCTCCGTCAAATTACAGATGCTCCATTCTACGTTTCAAACTCTTCTCTTCATAAAGATCTCAACATACCCTACGTGACTGAAACAGCTAAAAGTAAATACCGAAAATTCCATAACTCTCTTTCTCTATGCTCTAATCCTCTAATCCAAAATCTCGCCTCCATAGCTATTCCGGACAACCCCCCACGGCGGCTGAGGCGTTGCTGGCCCCGCGACCATCTCATGGATTAATAACCAACTGAAGCGGGAGTGTTGCCAGTGGGCAGCTTCTCTCCTCCAGCCAATCACGTCCACAGCATCATTCATCAGATTTACTGATTGCATTGTTTTGTAGATGGTAAATGGCAAATAAAATTACACAAAAAAAAACACAAAAAAAAAATTTAAATTCTACAATGTGCCAAAAGTCAACAATTAAAAATCTTTTCTTGGAATAAAGAGAAAAGTAAAAAAACTTTAAAGAGGTTTCAGGTTAAATTGGAATGAACCTCTTTTGGTTTTTTTTAAATAAAGAAAGTTACAATTTACAAATGGCTGGCGTAATAGACCCCAGTGTAGTAGATCCGATTACCTAAAACGGTAAAATACCATGTAAAGAGATAAGAAGTTTTAATTTAGTTTATTTAAAGAGAAAGTGTTTAAAGTGTGTTTCCCTAGTATATAAAGACTTAGTAAACTGATTACTGCTTTTATAAACCTATACAGATAGGTATCACTTTATAAGTGATAAAATAATTTCAATAAAAATTCTTGTTTTCTTCAGAAGAATTCTCAAAGAAAAACAATAAATAAATAAAGTAGACCTATTTTTTAAAACTTGAGATTTTTACTCCGTAAGTTTAAACTTACATTAGACTTTAACAAATCTATAATACTGGTTTGGACTACTATTGTTTAGTAAATACAGGAAAGAAAAAAAAATATATATTGAGTGAAAAATATTGAGTGTACTGTATATAATATAATACAATTGAGCAGCAAATGGGTAATTGAAATATTTTAAACATATAGGAAAAATGAATATATAAATTAAATTTAAAAATGGGTAGCAAATATTATTTATTATCAATTTCAACAAGCCAAAGGAATGGCGCTTACTTGAAACGCAGAATCCTTGTTGCCAGTGTTGGAAGACCCATGTGTTCTTAGCCCATATCGGGGAAAAAAGGGAGAGGTAAAAATAGGGATAAGGAAATAATTCATATGCGCCTCCAACTCTTGAGTCTTGACCGATACAATGTTACTTGGCTGATGATCATAGATAATAATTAAATGGGCTCCCAGGAGCTGCACGGCAGGAAAACAACCGGAAGTAACAACCATCTGATTTCACAAAAAAACCTATGCAACCCCGAGAGAACCCAGCCGCTAAGTCGACAAAAGGACCAGTTTATTAACACTAACCAGGAAAACCAGAAGTAACAAAACTTGGGTTTTCACAATTAAGGGCAACTGGAACTGGCACTGCCCTTAATAGGTATTACACTGCGACCTATTCAAGGGAAAGTTGCATAGCGACTTACTCCTTCGAGCTTAAAATGGCGACTGACTGAGAGAGAGAAAAAGCATACATTACCCCCTCTCTACACTTAGAACACAGCCTAATAAGATTAATAAATTATTATCATGGCATTAAGTACGGATACCCTCACCGAAAATAAAATTATTGTACGCTGTTGGCGGCAAATATAAATTTATATTAAATACCGAACAACGTCCGGTAAATGAGTTCAAACCCTAAGATCAATGAGCTGATCTCCCTAAGGTCAATTTTTCCAGAAAAATATCTTAAATACAACTGAAAAATTTACTTCTTGTTAAAAACTCTAACCAAGCAGGATTGAATGGCCTCAAGTCTATCTGACATCCTTTTTTTACAGTATATGGTCTCCATATCGTAAAAGCGTACTCAATAATGCTTCCGGCAAATGAATTTGTAGACCGCCATCACCGTTTTATGGAAATCACTGAGATCATGAGTGTGTCTCAAAACCAAGCACAAAGTACTAGAACTTTCTACAAGTCTCCTCAAAATGAGTTTTGAATTATAAGTCATGGCTCAACGTTAATTCTGAGGCGCTTACATTGTCCGTTCGAGCAATGGCCGGCTATTGATACTATACTTTTCAGAAATTAAATTCCTTTCCCGATAAAAGATGGTATTACAATGCTTTTACAACTATACCATTCAGAAATCTTCCTTGGGAATCATATATTAGATATATTTAGGCAGTGACGAACGCTGCATTGATTGAATCCAAATTTAAATAAAAAGTGCGATTTTACAGAATAGTGTCCACTTATAACCGTAAGAGAAAGTAAAAAGATTACCTGGTGGTAGACAAGAAGGCACCATAAGAAATTCAATATGTTTAAAAGACGTGAAAAAAAGAAAAAGTTCTTGGGCAAAATGTCAAAATGTTCTAGGCATTAAATGGGTTTTATTATGTGTAAGTAAAGAATGGCATTTGGAAGATTATGAACGATAAGAGGTTTTTAAAGAGAGGGGGAGAAAAGGCTCAGTAATCTTAATTTATCTCTTCATTTCCGGCAAGTAAGTCCTTTACTTATATACAGCCTCACAAAGAAAGAAGTTAGAAGCATTTTCACAATTCCAGTAATTCCTTCTTCTGCCTAATATTAAATTTCTTTCCTTTTTAATTTACTTGAAAATAAGTAAAGGTTTCCCCCTACCCCTTCTTTTATGGAATATTATAAAGTTTTTTTTTGGTGGTCATATTTGAAGCACAATACGCAAAAACATATTAGCTGTTTTTCGTCCGAAAGTCGAATTTGGACCTAATCACGGAGTTTCTTTGTTAACTACGCGACATTTTATGACCTTAAACTGCTATGTGCCGAATAGGACGGGATTTTTGACAAATAATCTTTTATAAATGAAAACAAACAATTTCTCTTAATGTAATTTACATAGGCATCTGAAAGATAGCATAAAAGTCGGACTTTCGATAAACCGGTTTTCTTCAAACTGAAAATTTTGGCCATACATTTTAGCAATATTATATTGGCGATAGAATCTTATAATAAGTGAAATGACACTTTAGTGGAAAGTCTAATTGGACGGACGCCTTTCTTCTTCCCAAGAACACCCCCTCTTAAATAGAATTTTCCCGGAAAAATGTCTCATTTTAGGTTTGTTTACTCAATATAAGAAATTTGAAAAAAATCGGTGAAGTCGTTTTCGAAAAAAAAAAAATGAAGAATGTCTTTAATAAAGTGATACGTCAAAAAGTAGTACTTTTTCGAATTTGACATGCGCACACACACACACACACACACACAATTTTCTTCGTACTCAAGGAACCTAAAAATAAAGCCTGAAGTCCTAGAAACTTTTCTACATGTCTCCTCAATATGAGTTATTGAATTTATAGGTCTTGACTGGGATTGTTCTTTCTGGTCTGATTACAGAAGCGCTCTTGCAAGGCTTTAAACATAGGACACGTTCTTGGAATGTTGTCGGAACTCTGGGAACACGTGGGCGTTCGTCTAGATAGTCGGCAGCCCTTTCTTGACCTAGGTTCCTTCACACACAAGTACTCGGCTTACCCAAGGATGCATTGAACATTTTTTGATGGTTCCACAAAGAAAGTCAACTTGTCAGAACATCAGCTGGGATGTATGGCCGACGAAATAATATTTTTAGTATCCAAAAGCAGAGTGACTGCAAAATATATCCAATTAAAGCAGGCCCTCTGCCTCGGTTCCACCAATTATGAAAGCGAACTAAAGGCCATAAATATGGCTCTAGAAAATCTTGCTAATAGACCTGAGAAAAATGCAGTTATTTTTTCGACTCTAAGACAGTCATTATTTCCTTATTATTGGGATTATTATCGGCTATCATTAGTGAGTCAGTGCTTGAGGCTAACTGCAATAGCAAGAATAATTTATTCTTAGTGGTAGAAATTTGTCCTCCAATGGTTCCATCTCACTGGGGTTTGCTCGGAAACGAACAGGCACACAGATTAGCCAAGCAAGGGGATGCACCCAGCCTTTAGGTATTCTCATCTGTCAAGAACCTCTCATTAAATTGATCGTGAACAAAAGATGGGCAGAAGTTTTTAACGAACAAGCATCTGGAAAGAGTGCTTCAATTTGATAGGATCTCTGCCCATTTGCCAAGAGCGGTAGGAGTTGCTGCCTCCCATCTCTGTCCGTTATGCCACTTAAAAGTGGAAATGACAGGGAAGCACTCAGCTCTCTGCCCAGGACTTGCAGACGTCCCCCTCAAATCTACAGTTACTTTGCTTGAGGCAAAGAACGCTATTATAGAGCTACTCGCCGGAGATGGTCGAAAAACTAGAGGTGGGAGAATTAGTCAATTATAATTATGAAAATTATCAGTAAGAGAAACTCGTGTAAGTATTTCACACCAGATGTTTCTATAATTCATCCCTGTCACCCTTCCGCCATAGATAGAACTCAAATCCTTCAAAAATTTGCCAATAAAGTAAGGTAATATTTCTTATTACAAAAAACAGTCGCAAGACTATGTCCTACAAGGGCTCATTTTAGATCTTTCATATAAAAAAGACGGAAGAATGAAAAGAAAAAAAATTAATTAACGATATTCTGATGATGCAATTTTGATTTATTAAAAAAGTTTGCATGATAAATTTCAAAGGTTGGTTGAAATAAGATTAAAGAATGATTTAGTAAATATCAAACTAATGAATGTATAATAAGAAAAAGTGGGCAAATCTTTCAAAGAGTTTTGAAGAAAGTTCTAGTGAAGAAGGTATGGCAGAGTTTGTGGATTATACATGGCTCTCTGCAGGTTTAATAATGCTCCCTCTTCTTCTTCAAACTTAAAACTAAAAGTACTACTTCTTCTTAATGTGTACACCAAAGTTAAATGGACGAAGGTGTGTATTAAGTGAAACTTTAGTCTTCTTTTACTAGTAAACTTTTAGGCGATTAATGGGGGACATTAAGTGACTAACAAAAAGCATCAAAAATTAAATTCTGTCCATCAGTCATGAGAATATGTGTAAATGGGTTTTATTTAGTAATCAACAAAGACAATCGCTATAAATCATTTTTAATAGTGTGCGATAATAATTTTTAATATTTCTAAAAATAATTTTTATTTTCATCATTTAAATGATTGCAGAGTACTTCAAGTGATTGATATTGCTAAAACGTTTCTACGAAAATTACAGTAAAAACAAAATTACGTCCCAAATTAGTTATAATTGTAACACTCACACAACATTTTCTTCTTACAATACACTATGTTGTCATCAGAACAAAGTTATATTTGGAAAAACTATCTTCAAACTTGAAAATGTTTCAACTTTCCAATCGCATCATTTGCTAACATGTAAAAGGAATATAAATAATGAGATGTGTATACGACAATGGTCAGAGGAGTTTTTTTAAAAAAAAAGAATTCCTTATTGCTTTACGTTTCGGGTACAATTGGTCGCCCTTCTTCAGGAGCTCTGCAAAATTTATTGGCGAAACAATATATTATTGGTCAGTATTGTAGTGAAAAAAAAATGTACAAGAAGATTTATAACAAATAAAAGAAAAATTTAAATTAAAGAAATATTAATAGAAACAGACTGAGCAGTAAGATATTAAACACAAGAAATTATAACGCAGAAATGACACTAAATTAAATGAAATGATATTGACAATAAGTGAAAATAAAAAAGATAAAGACACTTTTAGGGTAGGAGAGGAGTGTACGTTGAGAACGTTGAGATTGAAATGAAGAGAGAGTATTTAAAAAAAAAAAAAAAAAAATTGGTCATTGGCGCTCGCAGCCTTCTTAAAGCACTACCGGCCTCCGGACAGTACTCTCTCGTTACAGACAACACTGTCCATTACCGGACAGTGAGATGTAGAGGCTCCTACAAAGAGGAAGAAATAATCTAAGGGTAGCACAGCTAGACCCGAACCCAGGTCCTCCGCGGGGAGTCCAGTAGGCTAACCACAAAATAACTGTTAAAAGGTGGGAGGTGGTTTATTGTTAATAACTCCTCTGGCCATTACCGTATTAACATCTCATTATAATTGTAAGGCTTGACGATTTGGAATATAAATAAATTTGAATTGTTCAGTGTCGGTGGTTTTTCTTTGTTACGTACACTCACTCACTCACTTACAAACACACACACACAAAATTTTCTTAAAAACCACTAAATAGAACTGAAAATACTTCAGAAAATGAATTTCCCGTTTTTTTAAACAAAATTTCGAAAATCCTACACGTTTGCAATATTATCTCTTACAGCTGTAAGAGGAAGTAAAAGAAATGAAGAAACAAAAAAAAAAAACAAAACAAAAAAATCCAAACTTTACAATATTTGGTTAATTAAATTAATTAATAGATGTTTATTTACTGTATGATTGTTTTGATTATGACATTTTCGATCATAAGTTTGTTAAGAGAATTTATTAATGCGAGAAAAATATGACCAATTACAATTTCTACTCTTTGTGTTTAAAATTGGAATCAAAATCATTCGTTCGTTTAATGGATATTTTTCCTTCTTTAAGATTCGCCCAATAAACAATACTACAAATTAAGTACGTTAGCGAAATGGGGTGCCATAGGTTCAATTGCAACCAAAACTTTCTCCTCTGGTCCTCTCGCAATGTCTACAGAGAAAGACGGAAATGAAACAGACATAACAACAACAAATCTTATATTTAAAAAATAAATCTGTTTATAAAAGTTATAATACCCATTTTACATTAAGGTTTTTAGCCAAACTAATAAGATAATTGTATTTGTAGAACTAAATGGATGTCTAAACGGAACATTCCATTATAAATGGATGAATGTTTAGATAAAAATGTCACCACACTAGTGATATAGGAAGCATTTCCTTTTCCGTTCACTGTTCGCCGCCGCCCACGCCAGTGATATGTCCCTTTTTTTTCCTTTTTTTAATCTTCCAAGTTTAAATCATATTTTTTTTTTTCGAGTATGGCTTTTAAAAAATTCATTTATTTTAATTTAATTTTTGATCAAACGTTTTATCAACTTTTAGAAATATACTTTCCGAGTTTTTATGATCAAAGAAGGACCCAAATAAACGATGAATCATTAAAAGATGTAGCCTGCCTTGAAAAAGTGGCCAATTTTTTTTTTTATATATATTTTGATTTTACATCCTCCTAAATAAGAGGGAAGTGAAATGTTTTTCGTGTGTTGTGATGTTGTAGTTCGTAGTGGTAGCTTGAGCGGTTTTGTAAAAGCGTTTGTGTTTGTAAGTTTTAAGAGAGAGAAGTAATAAAAATAATTAAGAAAACACTGGTAGATTAAATTAAATATATTCTCTAAAGATATTGAATGCTATTCCATAAATAACACAGGCAATATGCTTATTAATTTACTGAAATTACTTGGAATAAACTCTTACGTTTCAACTTATAACTGGCATAGTCCTGATGTGACTCTGGTGAATGTCTAGCTCAGACCTGTTCTTGAAGGAATCTCTTCTAATTGTTTGTTCAAATCTTCCCCTGTGAGAAGAAGGGGTGGACAATGCCATACAAGTTCATGAACTCTAAAAGACAGTGGTCTTCTACCTGAAAAGTCCTTTTGCAAGGGAATGTCACATTTTCTTCATAATCTTCATTATTTCAAATTAAATATATTTATATATTTCTGGCATCCATCACAGAAGCATTGCAAAACGTGTTCAAATTTTTTGTAATTTAAATTTTCGGTGGTTCTGTGAAATCTCGAGACGTGAAAATTCCAAAGTTATATTTGTTCAACAATATTATTAATCAAAACAACAATAGTATATTCTCTTCCTTCCTTAGTAGGTTGACATTTGACCCCCCACCCCACAAACATTTCTATGTTTTATGTTAGACAAATGAACAAAATTTAATGACAAAAAAATTATTTCATTTTATAAATAAACTAGCTAACCCGACCAAGCTTCGCTGTGGCTCAGCCTGATTTTTAGGCTTAACCATGCGTGATTTTGATAATTTGTTTAGATGCTTTGGAATACCCTACCTACTAATTCTTCTTTTGAATGTACAATGTTGCAGAAATTAGATGGGAAGGTGATTTTTCCCGTTTCCGGATTTGTAGGAGTAGTGCCGTCCGTTACCGAGTTCGAGTAATTATCTTGAAAATATGGCAGCTGTTGGATCGTTTTGAAGTTGAACTCCTCTCATATTCGTTGTTAAATGAATTTTTTTTTACAGTGCTCCAAAGAGTTGAATATTTCAAGCAGGCATGCAGGCGTTCATCAGCTGGTGTTGAGCGAGTTATCACTGGAAGCGTTTGCCTGAAGTCACCGGATAGTAACACGAATGCTCCACACCAAATGGAACCTGATTATATCTTTCAATGTGTGGTTTAATGCTTCCAATGACTTCTTATAAGCCATTGTACACTCATATTATGTTTATAGATTGTCCTAGTGATATAATATTGAAGACAACTTAAACATTAGTAAATAATATAAATTTGAAGAAAATAAGTCAAATTCTGACTATGTAATTTGCGGTAAGAGAAAGGTCGTGTAAGCCTTGGTGCAAGAGAACTACATAAGCGGCCTCTACAGGGTCAATAATATTGACAATACTTTTGAGTATTGACTATAATATTGACCAAGTAAGGTGACAAAATTGTATTGACAAGAGTATTGATGAAATCCGGATTTTCTGATTTTCGTGGATCAATAGTGATAATTGGAGGGGATATTGACAATAATATTGACCGTGTTAAGAAGAGCGGCGCCAATATTTCCATCAATACTCAGTTCAATACTACTAAACAACGTTACTAACCTGTACAAAACAAAAGCGATACTATTATAATAGGATTCTGGTAAAAGATTCCATAACACTTATATTTTATACGTTTCTTAAAAGTGATTGCAAGTTTTATTATCTTATTATTCTAATTAATATACAATTTATGTAGTCAATTGAATTTTCTCTTCATTATTACAGTTAAATTCAACAGAGTTTCACAAGTTTCTATTACAGCTTTGCTTATACTTGTTGGGGGGACATTATTACTGAAAACTTTAAAATCTTCGAAGTTTTTGCCTGTGGCCAAGTACCTTAGGGGTTAAGGCTAATCTTTCCCTAACATTTATGCTTTCTCTCGTGTTTTTGTCCTGTCTCTTCAGAAATGGTGTTCAACCAGCTGTAAAAAATTTGTTAAATGTAGGTTCATCCATTCTGAAGTAGTTCTTGAAATCATTAATATTCCTTCAAAAGTACTAAATAAGAATATTCATCTCTTTTCTTTAACCACTCTTTCACCGACTGTTTGAGTTTCACTTTATGTGTAATGCCAAACGCCAAAATAATGGCTACGCAAGCTTTTGTACGATTATTAATTTTTTAAGGGAAAAAAAGCGAGTACAAACACGTAAATTCACTCTCCTAGTGGCAGAAGTAGTAACTAATGAGCACAGTTATTGACAAAAGTATTGACAATAATATTGACCGTGTAAGGAGTAATGAAGTATTGAGCCTGATTAGCACGAGTATTGATGTTTATATTGTCAATACTGATATTGACCGTGTAGAGGCCGCTATAGTCCAAACGGTCCAAATCTCAGAAGACATGACAAAATTCCAAAAAATTACTTTTTGTAGATTTTTAGAAAAATACCACCAAAATTTATTTTGTAAAATTAATATGGGAACATAGTTAATAAGAAAAAAAATAAAAAATGAAATAACTTTGAAAAAATAACTAAATCATATAACTATACCAAAGTTTACACACAAAAAAAATATATATATAACTTTTAGAAAGATATATTCAAATATATTCTTAGCGCACAACAGATAAATTACAATTTAAGACTGATATATTTATGTATCCTATATATTAAAAAAAAAAAAAAAAAAACAAACTAGCTAACAGATTTTTCTAGAAATATTTTAGGAGAAAAAAAATAATTTAAAAAAAAAAAAAAAATCACTCCTACTTTCACAACCCAAGCTTTCTAGTGAAATAAATTTTAACTACACCGCTTGGTGGGATACGCAGATATTTCTTTATTTTGCTGTTTTTAACTTATACCTTTCTAAAAATAATAAAAAAAAAGATTTAACACCGTGCTAAATCGATCATTTTTGCTAAACTTTTAGTAAAAAACTTCCATTAAGAAGTTTCAGTTTACTTTCTTGAAATCCTCTCAAGTTACAAGAAAATGTGTTTACTAAGATATTTTTACGAATGAGGAGGAAAACAAATTTATAAATATAAGAATTTAAAAAAAAAAACTGCGCCAAAGTATGTTATCTCAAGTGACGAAGTGACATCATTGGTATTTCCGGTAAATGACAGATTACAAGTTCTTCACGGAGCGATATGAAAAATATAGATTAAGAAGTTTCCGGTTCTTCCCCCTCCCCCCCGCCACCACAATTTTATGCTTTATTTCTTTTACTTGATATCGGCACAATGCCAACCTGTTATTTTTCCTTTTCTTCACACTTCTAATGAAATGATCCAAGATTGGCAAATTTATCCTACCTGAAATCTATTTCTGTTTAAATTTTTTTATATATCTATTCTTAGTAAATAAACTTCCATAGTAATACATAAATTCTCAAAGTTTACATGAAGGAATAATAATAAGGAAATTTAATATCTGAATGATTGGCTTTTTTAGGTTCATTTCGTGATCACATACTAACCTTAGATAAACCTTGTGGCTTCTACAATGTGTTAACCAAGTACCCAAGATCTCCTTAAGATTTTTTTTTTTTTTTTGAGGAATTCATAGGTTGGAAATTGAATAATTGAATGCCTTAATCTTTTTTCTATCTTTACGTGTGTTTATTCCTTGAAGAGGACACGTTTTTTTTTTTTTCTTATAACAATCTACTGAACATGTTCAAGGAGATAATTCTTCCTCAAAGATTAATAATACATCATATTGATTACTTCCTTATATTTCTGCATATGTTTCATGTAAGTAAATGTGATGGCATATCACAAGTCAAATTTGTTCCCTGCTATCCGCAAGGAATGCCAAGGTTGTATAAAAGGAAACAAAGCCAACCAAGGGTTGGGGATGGAAGCATCGTCCTACTTCCCCTACCACAGGTTCTAAATTGAAGGAAAAAAGGGAAGAGTGGAGGCTCTGTTCTATCACCATCTTGAAGAGCGAAGACACCTTCCTTGCGATCAGCCTACCACAAATATCCAGTCTATACTTCACCGACTAGCCCCTATCTCTTAGTCTCTCATTGAGTTCTCTCCCTGCTTCTCAATCTCTTAAGTCAAGTCCTTAGAATCATAAGTGTATATGTATTAATTATTAGGTGCAGAAGTAATCGGATGATGTGATGGCATATCACAAGTCAAATTAGTTCCCTGCCAAGGTTGTATAAAAGGAAACAAAGCCAATCGAGGGTTGGGGATCAAGCACCGTCCTACTTCCCCTACCACATGTGTCTAAATTGAAGGAAAAAAGGATAGTGGAGGCCCTATTCTACCATCTTCTTCAAGAGCGAAGACACCCTCCGTGCGATCAGCCAACCACAAATATCCAGTCTACACTTCAGCGACTTGCCTATCTCTCAGTCTTTCATTGAGTTTATCTCCCTGTCTCTTAATCTCTTAAGCCAAGTCCTTAGAATCATAAAGTAATGTCTATTTTTGCAGGCGGTTTTAACATCCAACTACTAAATTAGGTGAGGACGGGAGGCGAGGCGAAAGCACCTTAATCTGCCACCTTGTTAAAGTGCCATTAATATTTTTTTAACAAATATAAAATTTAACAGTTATAGACGGGATTCGAACTGGTGACCTCCCAGTTACAAGTCGTTGCTCATAACCACTACACCACACACCACCGGTCCTAACGTTTGATCGGGACTACAATGTAGTCAACAATGAAGTGACAACTTTCATACCCTAAATTCCCAACAAGTCTAATATATGATGATTTCACATTGTCTGTTCTTGAATTCTGTTTACAATTAAAAGTAATTAAACGTTTAGTAAAAATTCCTAGCTTAAAGAAAATCTGCCAGTTATAACTGTAATGAATATAAATAACCACCTTCATTTGTGAGATGTCACAACAGATTTTTCTTCTAAAAAAAGTAGCTCAACACAAAAATGTTGATGATTGAAAAATCAAAAAGATAAGGTAGTTCATTAATACTTCTTCTTAACCTTCCAATACTGTTTTCTTTACATTAATTTTTTATACAAGAGAAGTTTATTATTAAAGTTAAAACTCCAGGATAATTAACAGCCTGGACTATTTGGGTAAAAGTATAATAGTACATTGAACTTTATTGTTTAGAAACATTATGAACATAATACCAGTGAATTTTTATAAATTAAAATGTATTATTTTTAACAAAAAAAAAAAACTTATGCTAATTTAATTAATTAAATTAAAAAAAAATTAATAATTAAAAAACATTAATAATGGTGGACCAAAATGTGTTATATTAAAAATTTAAAACGAAAAATGGGAGAGAAAATGGGAAAAAAATAAAAATTATAAATTTTATATATATATATATATGTAAAGATAATGTTTGTAAATTAACAAAATGGGAAAAAAAAAAGGTTCAACTCTAAACAACAAATACACGCAAATATACTTTAATAATTATAACAAAGTTGCCACATTAATTCCCAAAGGATTATGAAAATATAAAAGCAGAGAGATTGCATGTTACTTTAAAAACAAAAATGAAAAAAAAAAACTGCGAAAAAAGATTGGAACCTGATTAGATTAATCTGTTATGATTAAATTGTTCTGATTTTTTTTTTTCAAATTTAAATTTTATTTTGTTTTATACAGTATGGTGGACAGTGATTTAGTGGGATATCTTCTCTTTCTTACTAATGTAAGAGGAAGTAAAGCCCCTAAGTTATGAAAGCAATATTGTTCTTTAGCGAATGGCCCTGTCCGTGTCTATGTAACACTCTTGACTCTCACTCTTTTACCACCCCCAACTGTGAGAGAGAGATAAAGAGCCCAATATCTCAAAAACGAGAAATCACAGGGAAGCTCAAATTTGATATTCGTTTAGGGTATCATCATCATCACTGTCACACCTGATATGGAAGATGGTGATCAAAATTCATTAACATTGCCGCCTCTTTACGGATTTTTTATGTTTTTTGCAGTTTTTCACGATTTTCTCAAAAATCACTCCAACAGTTTTCTTTAAAAACTGCGCATACTTTTCCACACGGAGGTCATTGGCGCCCAAAGCATTCTCAAGTTTGCAGCCGGCCGATGTTCTCTCGTTAGTGACAAGACGCCCATTACCGGAAGAGTAAACTGTAGAGGCTCCTAGGAATATAAAAATCTAAGGCCAGCACTGGTGGACTCAAACCCGGAATCTCTGCGTTACAAACGCTGTCCGCTAACATCCCCTGAGCTAAACTCGTCTCTCCTATCACATTTATTTGAAACATTTATCCAGGAAAATGTATTCCAGGTGGTTCTAAGGAATCTGTGTTGAAGGATTTCAAATAATATTGGAATTTGTTCACTTTCTGGACTACAATATAATTCAATCATATTGAACTTCTAGCTGTTGTAAATGGTTAATATACTTCCCCATTATCGTGTAATGTAATGGTGTGATTTGTATTTGTAGTAGCGAGAGCGGTGTAGTAAAAGGGCTTGTATGTACGTTTGATGTAAAGATAGAAGTATTAAGAAATAATCAAGAAATCACCACTTGTACAATAAATATATTCTCTTAAAATAATAACTACAAGTTATTTAATAATATAAACTTATTAATATATTGTGAAACTGCCACTGATATTTAGAGAACGATTCCTGAAGTGTTCTGGCTTTCAAAGCAGAATACAGACTTAGTTGTTTGAAAGCAGAAGTCAGACTTGTATTCTTTGAAAGCTGAAGGCAAACTATTGTAAGGAATCTCTCTCTAGCGGGGGAATTTTCTTTTACAAAAGAATTAACCCAACGGGATTTTTGTGCCTTTGTTTTCTCAATAGCAATGACCTAGATTTAATATTCCTGACTCTAAAATACACTCTTTTTGAAGGTAAATTCACAGCACTAAGATAATTATAAAATATTAAAAAAATACTATTTTGGATACTGTAAAATATTCTAAACTCTAAACTATTTATTTTCATTGCTTTCTTCCACTACATCGCTATATTTATTTTAGGATACCTAACAGAAATTTCACATCAAGTATTTTTTTACGAAGTTAAATCTTGGGAAACATATTACAGTTTAGTCTATAACTAGCTCTAATCTAACTCTTTGGACCTAACTCAAGGTCTATGGGCTGGAACAACTAGTCTACTTCTAGTAAACATCCAAACAAAGGATTGCCAAAGCATATTTCAATGCATTGATCCTAACAAGTTTTGGTCATACTTTGTAGTTCTGTAAAAGGTTTGTAATAAGGATATTAAAGATGATACTGTTAATTATTGGTCCTTAACCTATGAGAAATGTTGATTAATTTTCATCTGAAATATTAAATTTATGATTTTTGACATATGCACAACCACAAATGCATATTATGTAATAGTCACAGGATGATGTTGGCTGGTGGAATGGTGAAAATGAGAGCACATTAATTGGCATTTTTATTCACAATCTATATTTAACGATTTACTGAATACTCTGAAGATGTGACTAGTTTTAGAACTCTTGTTTGTTCAATTGGTGAATTAGCCAGTGTGGTTTGCTTGATTTGCTTGATGATTGATACTGAGACTTGTTAACTTGTCCTAAGTTGGATGCCAGGGGACTCATGTTTTCTCTTCCAAGTTTAACAAGTGATCAGAGACATTTTCCGTGGTAGCCTGCTTCATTTTGTGGTCATCGACCGGTTTCGGGCGTTCGCCCATCTTCAGGATGCGTTTTTCAGACAGTGTGACAACACAGACTTGCACAGAGCAAATTCGGTTTACACACACACTCTGAACTAGTTTTTTGGGAAAGTGTACGTAGTTCGTTTTTTACCCAGATCTTCTGTGCTTGCATAATTGTTTTTCATGCTGCGAAGTGTGTTAATTTTTATGATGATGGTTGCGTATTTGGGTGTGACCTTGCGAATGAGACATTGTTTGTTAAAATAAATATTGGCTTTTATATTAAAGATTTTTGATGTTAAATTGTAACAATTTAGCATGGTAGCCTGCTTCATTTTGTGGTCATCGACCGGTTTCAGTGCATTTCGTCCGATTTTCAGGATGCGTTTTTCAGACAGTCTAACAACAAAGACTTGCACAGAGCAAATTCAGTTTACACACTCTTTAACAAGTGACTTTGAATAATTAAGCCTTCAAATAGGCGGCTTTTATACAACTTCTCATACTACTAGAGACAACTTCCAGGTGGAGAGACTGGCTGTCGAAATTGACGCCAATCTGTATTGTATATGACAGAGGAAGTAATGTGTAGTTGGCATGCGCTTGGAGGCTTAGTGATAGCGCCTCGTTGCGATGGCTATTGAAACTACTGAGTCCAGATTGTGTGGCTAATTTGTGGGTGATTGGTTCCATAATACACATAACTTTGAACTGAGACAATGTTTGGAAAACTAAACGATGCAGGGAACCAATTTTTGTTGAGCTATCGTTGCGTAACTAACTATGTTACAAAACAAAAAACCGGGCATATATACATTTTTCTATCATACATTGTTCATAGCACACACATATATACAATATAAACAGTAGACAATTTCTGAACAACTAAAATAGTAAAGAGAAAAATAATATAAAAACAAAATTGAAATAAAGAATAAAGTTAAACAGTGAGAAAGAGACAAACTGTATAAGACAATATACTTTGTCTTCAGCTAGTTCTACTGTAGAACTTTGGTGAATTAGTTTTAGAAACAAAGAAAGGCTATTTACACTTTCCTTTTGAAAGTTCAACATCTATACTGTTTTAACAGAGAACGCTACAAAATACTAAGGGAGGAATAACAAAATAAAATAAAAAAAAGTAACATCGAACAAGGGATAGGAAAACAAAAATACAGTTCTTCTCAGTTGTGTGTGTTCACAAAGCATTATCACAATACTTACGGAATACTGATCTATTATAACATAACAAACATAAAACAAAACATTAGAAATGCATCAAGTTATATATTTACAGCATCAACAGCAATTATTCGAGAATAATGTATGGTGAGAATTCCATGGTAGGGAAGCGGCGAACACTCTTGTCACACGAGTGCATGCAATAAAAAACGCTGTCCTCAATAAAAACGGCCAGAATTTATAAAAATGACAGCAAGACTAACTATATCAGGAACACATAAAACAAAAGATGATATGCAAAACACTTAGGTTTTTGGGGTTGAGACTGTGTTATTGGTCTATTACAAACAGACATTTCGCCCTTATTGCAGTAGGCTTCATCAGGGTAGTGTCGCCTTGAATATCAAGGCAACATGGTCAAGAAACAGGATTTGCAGAGCATGCAGGCGAGGGGCAGGACCTTCTTCTTCGCTCATCTTGCACGTAAACGAATGTAGGGTGTGGACGGGGCTCAATTTTCCTTTCCGTGCATGTGACTGACTGGTGGGTGACGATGTCCCGGTATCCCTTCTCACTGCTCTTCTGCCAGAGTTGTAGCCTTGTTTGGTTCTTCCTTGTTAATGACGTTGGGCGTAGGATAGTAATCACACCATTTTGATCAAACGAACCATCAGGTAAGTGATAATCGCGTGTTTCACATTAGAATTTTTATTGGGGAAAAATTGATTTAGGACTTCTGGGGGCAACTCACTCCAAACTCATTCTAATGTATGAACGTATTCAACCGTTTATATGCGTTAAAAGGTCCTTCCAAACCCGTGCCACTAACCAGCTCTGGAACTCCATTCCAAGAGACACTCCATTCCATACCTTCAAATGTCGCTATTTCTCCTATCTACACAATATCCTGAATTTACTTCCACTAAATTATCCTAAAAATGGAAACTGTATATAATTGTCAATATTATTAAGGCCATATCATTATTATTTACTATTCTTAAGGATCAGTAGTCCCAGAATAGATAAAAAAACAATTTGAAACTTCGAAACTAAACTAATTTTGCTAATTAGAAGGAAATCCGTCAGAGCTAGAGGTGGGAAGTTGTCTGCATATTTGTTTCGAAAAGTGGATTCCTCTAAATTGCCGTATAATCGAAACGTGTGTGTGTGTTCAACCACAGTAACTTTAAAATTCTAACTTTAAATTATATGGTCAATAAAAAATTCAGAATTCTAAATACTAATGTATTTTAAATAGCATTATTCAAAATATCTAACTTGCTTCAAAATTGCCCAGTTAGATTCAATGATAATTTTTGTATTTACTTGAACAAGGCGTTTAAAAATTAAAATAAAATAATTTGTCAAAAGACTTTTTTAACTTACTATTTATAAATTACTCTATATTTCTAAAAAATTTCAGCATTAAAAAAATTGCCAGGCTGAAAAGTTACTGAAAAAAAAGAAAAACGAAAAAAAAAACAATCCGTATAAAAAAGCAATTCCGGAACTAGTCTATAACCTTCGTGACGGATTCACTAGTAATATCCCAAAGAATTACCATGTTTCTACTTCCTACGGACATCCTACTCATAAAGAAACATAGTTTATCTCAGAATATTAAAGAAATAACTAAAGGAAGCCACACCCAGAAGAAAGTAGTAAAAAGCTGGAGAGCATCATATATTACCATGATGACAGATATGATACCATCTCTCAAGTACATATGAATGCAATTTACTATTTCAGAGATGCATTACATTCCCAGTATGACAGAATACACTATTTGAAATATACAAGTAAAAAAACTTTTAAACCAAGCAATATACCTTTACTTTGTGAAATATTCATAAAACTTACATACGTTAAAATTTCAATTTAAGAGGAGACATTTTTTTCAAAATTAAATTACCTAACCCCATCTTAGTGATAATTGCTAAAACATAATATTCATTCAAAGTAGTGTTTGTACATTTCGTTTTAGTCGAAACCAGACCAAAAAAATAATATTTTAACTAATTTATTGAAGTTATTCGTAAATTTTCCTTACTATTGTTACTCGTTTTTATAATTTTTTTTTTTAATTTAAGGCGCGTCAACATCTATGGTCATTGGCGCCGGAGCCTTCTCAGTGCACTCCCAGCCTCCGGACAGTGTTCTCTCGTTGCAGACAACACTGTCTATAACCGGACAGTGAGCTGTAGAGGCTCCTAGGAAGAAAAAATCTAAGGGTAGCACAGCTAGACTCGAACCAGGGTCCTCCATGTGGGAGTCCAGTACGCTAACCACTTAGTTAATCCCTTCCCTTCGTTTATATAATGCTTACAAGATAAGTGAAACCTAATCAAGAAAGGACAGAAAGTATTGCGACATGTCAAATTTTCGAAATGAACGAGTTTATATCGAATACACATGTTTCGAGGTCACCTGGAATTTGTGAATGGTTTGTTTGCATGTGTGTGTGTGTGTGTGTGTGAACAAATAACACCAAAATGAAAAATCACAGGAAGCTCAAATTTGATATTCTATTTCGAAAACCACTAACTATCACATCTAACAATTAATTGAAATCTTAGTCAAAATCCACCTATATCTCTGATCTATGACTTGACCAAAATTTCTTTTCAGATTTGACAATTTTCACGTAATCGGCATTAACGATTTTTCAATTAACACTGGTTATGTGAACAGATATAATTTTATTTTAATGATTTCTTTTTTAAGATTCCCTGAAGAAAGCAAACAATCCTAGCCGAAACGTCGAAATGGTGAAAAATTGAAAAAAAAAAAAATTTGTTCTGTGTGTTTTTCTTTTTACCCTTGGAAAAATAGAAATAATGTTTTTGGAAAAATTCAAATATGTGATTTTTTAAAGAGATAAAGTGAAGGGACTGAGGTCAAAGATATTCAAGACAAAGGACAGGTAAAAATAGATGGTTTAGAGAAGGGCACAGAGTACATTACCTTTCTATTGCCCCAAGCCTACAGAAATTGTTTGAAGATTATCTTGAAACTTTCTATATAACTACAAATGCTTATCACTTCTATTTTAAGCATTTTTCCTGGAAGAAACCTGCTTCTTTGGGGTGTTCTGGAAAAGCGGCAACTTAATTCTTTCCTTTAAAAGTACCACTTTAGTATAATATCTGATTCTAATGCTTACATAATAATAAGATACATTAAAAGCCCGGCTAGAATTCTAAATATGACTTTACAGAATAGGTTTTTGAGTTGTTTTGGAGAGGGGAGGGGGGGATTTTCACAAAAGCGGTGGAAATGATTTTTTTTAAGCTTACAACGTTAACTGTAATATAAGCATAAGTATTATTTATATTTGCAAAATTTTTCCCAGTAAAATTGAATTTAGCTGGGTTCTGAGAAATTTATATTAAGTTTTCAAATATTATTTGGGTTTACTTATTAGATTGGGGGGCGGGAGCCTGGTTTCAGGAACTGGATAAAGAGAGTTCGGTGGCCTTGGGTGGCTTGGCCACTGTTTTTCAGTCTGAGGTGGTGGGCATCATTGAATGCTGCCACCTGGTGGGGGAGTGGCAGGGAGAGTTCAAGGAAGTGCGGATTTTCTCGGATAGCCAAGCCGCACTAAGGGCTTTGAGTAAGCCTTGGTGGAGTTCGAAATTAGTGGGAGAATGTCGGAGGAAGCTCAACGCTTTGGCTCGGAGGGGTAAGGTGCATCTCTATTGGATACCCGGACATGCGGGAATAGAGGGCAATGAGAGGGCGGATCGGCTGGCCAGGGAGGGATCATCATTACCATTCTGTGGTCCTGAACCAGCCCTGGCCGTTACAAAGACGTTTCGCGACAAACAGATTAGACTTTGGGAGACGAGAGCTTTGGAGAAATGCTGGGGGGACACGCAGGGGTGCCTCCAAGCTAAAAGATTTATAAAGGCAGGTAAGCAGAGAATTTCGGAGTATCTCCTGTCTCTTAGTAGGACGGGTTTGAGGACCTTGGTAGGAATAGTGACTGGACACACTTGGGTGTCCAGTCACTTGTTTAACATAGGAAAGACGCGGAGTCCCATTTGTCAGAACTGTGATGACGGAGTTAGGGAAACGGTGTATCACTACTTATGTCAGTGTCCCCGTTTCGCTGGAACTAGGTTTCGTATATTTGGGAGGACACCACTCTCGCAGGATTGTCTGGGCGAGTTGGAGTATAGTGATATCTTGAGATATTGTAGATTAACCGGCAAGTTACCGGGGGAGGCTAATTAAGGGGTTACGGGGGGTACCGGGGGGATAAGAGCCATATAGGCTTAGGTCCCGCGCCTTTGGGCACCCGATAGTAATAATAATAATAATATTAGATTACCTGTATATTATAAAGCCAACTGTGAAAAAAATTGGCTGCAAGTTTGAAGAAATTTTTTCCAACATTTTTTGTATTATATTGGTAAAACAGAATTTTGAATATTTTTGACAAATAGCGTTACTTCTTAAGAATTGAAGAAATTAAAAAAAAAAAAAAAATATCTCTATTTGACCGACCCTGTGAGGAGCTAGATCTATGTCTGTATTTATATATTAAAAGTACTAAAAATTACTATAACACCTAAGAGAGATATTACATCATTAGGCTAACTTTAAAACCAGAAAACATGTGGCATGTAAACATTAATTTGGAATATGTCCAAGTAGAAATATAAAATAAATTCCAACATATATTGCTTATTATGTAAACTAAAAAAAAGATTTTTTTATTTTATTAAAGAATTAAATTAAAACAGCTGTTAGTAAAATAGTTTAAAATTAAAATTTTAAAAATGAATCTAAATTCTGAAACACGATGAAACTTCTATTACTAGTATTTTATAAATAACTTTATTCTTCGAAATTAGAATCTTTACCAAATGATTATTATAAAATCGAATCCCCTTTAACATAAAATATTTGAATCCGTATTTCAAAAGATATCTCAATAAAATCAATTTTCTCTCTTAAAAAAAAAATGTAATTTTAAAATTACATTTTTAAGCCCGAGCTAAACCCGGCCACGCTTAGCTGTGGCTCTGTCTGATTTTAATTATTAGGGAAGTAAATAGAAGTATGATAGTTAACATAGATTAGCAAGAAAACAAACCATTCAAGTTAAGAACCTACTTTGCGTTGCTGTGATCTGAAAGGAAAGTAAGAAAAAATGTTTTTAACTGAATGAATGTTTTTAAGAGCTGAATGCGCTGTTCTACCTCCTTCCATCAACGTAGCAGCATTACCTGAACAAGCAAGTGCTAATGCAATATGGCCATTTCAACGGATTTTAGCCAGGATTAAAGAAGAAATTAAGAACGTTTTCCAGTTCCACCGAGGCGTCCAAAAAATAAATCCACCGGATTGATTGGTCATAGTTGTTTGATGGTATCAAATGCTATCTTTTGTTCTTGAAAGAGTATAAGTGTATTTTCTTGAACGTATAGCTGCAAGACTTCTGGTGTATGATTGCTCTCTAGCCGGTCTCTCTCGAATGTTGCATTGATCGACCTATTCGGTACTGTTACTCTCAATAATGCCAACAACTTGCCACAACACATTGTAAGACAAAGATCCCAATGAAGATTAGCGCTTCATTGTATATTTCTTCTGTGAAATCCAAGCCATGATTATGTTTCTTGACGTATCTGTGCAGAATATCTTCGGCAGAGAGCGCGCCAACAATCGCAATGCGTCTGCGCCTGTCTATTTCTGCGCCAAACTCACGAAACGCTCGGAATTTCCTGTTTCCGTAAGAACTTCGAAATAAAAAGTATAAACACTCTTATATAGAAATGTAACGTGTAAAAATTTCAAGTCAATCCATCGACTACTTTTCGAGTTTTGCGGCCACAAACATCCGGATGCTGAATTTTTATATATATACATAAGCAGTCAGTGTAGTAATTAAAAAAAAAAAAAAAAATTATTGCAACGATTTTCGGGGAAAGGGGCAATAACTGAAAAAAGTCGAAACAAAGGGAATGGTTTAATATAAGTAGCTCAAAGTGAAAATGATACACCAACTACTAAAATTTTTAAATATGTAATAGAAACTTTTCAGAACACGGTGAACAGAAAATATTATCTGTCATAAATGACAAAATATTTCTGTATTACAATACCACTAAAAAAAATAATATTAATTAGCAAAATTATTTATTAACTAGAAGGCAAATAAATTGATTTTTAACAGAAATATACTCAAAGTGAAAAGGATACAGCTCCATGTTTACCATGTACATACATACTACATTGACCTTTGTACACTTTATCCTTTTGCACTTGTTATTGCTGACTTAGAAAGAAGTATTAAGTTATTTATAGTGAGTTCTGCTGTGCAAATTCAGTGCTTTTTTTTCTAAATGGGTGCACACACAACATTAAAAGAGCGCGAGCTGATAGTTACTCATTATCAGAATGCGAAGTCAATAAGAGAAATTGCTCAAATGATCCAGAAAAGTCATTCCATAGTGCAACACATCATAGAACGGTACAGAAGATATAAAACGATTCACAAAACAACTTGAGAGCAAGTCAAAAAAATATTTACGGCTGCTAATGAAAGATGGATGTTACAACAAATTAAGAAAAATCCCAAATTAAGTGCCACGAAACTTGCTGGTTAAACTGAAAAATATTTGCATAAGAAAGTCCATCCGGAGACAGCAAGAATCGTTCTAAGAAATAATAAATTTCATGGAAGGGTTGCTAGAAAGAAACATTTTATCAGTAAAAAAAAAATCAAAAAGTCAGAGTGCATTTTGCGGAACAGTATTTAAAAAAAAGATTCTATCTAAATGGAATTTCCCGACGCGTAGTCTATTCTCATCCGTGATCCCCAGAATACATCAAGAAGGGTACAGGTGAAATCGCGTAAATGCGGTCACAGACAAGATACTTGGAGGAGACACACAGAATAAAGCAAACCAAGTGTTTGAATATAATATTGCAGTGAGTCACATCAGTGTTAACTGAAATAAAATGATAAAGATCTGGTGTGAAACACTCACAGCATACCTCTATATTAATACTTTAAAAGAAAGGTTATTGTTCCAAGGAAAAATGTTTCAAATAAAATTGAGAGTTATTTCTGTGTGTAGAGAGTACATACGGTAATTTAAAGAAAACTCTTAAAAGCTGCTTTCAAGAAAATCGCAAATATCAAAGATATTTTCCGTGATAGCTTGCTTCTTTTCTCTGATACTTCTCAGCTCTGCCGGAACCAACCACAGCAACGAACGCAAAAACTTGATAAAAAAAAAAAGAAAAAAAAAGAAGTAAATTCGCATTTTTGGTTGATGGAAAAAGCCCAAAACCTTGGATCTGATGCGGTGGTTGGTAATACCAAGTTTTCCAGCTTAAGATATATTTTGTTAACTGACCATTCGCTAAAATATTTTTTCTTATTTGGGGGACCTCAAATCATGTATTTCCGGTGAAAACTCAATTATGAAAATTTGACACATCACAATATTTACTTTCTTCTTACTTACGGAAATTAAGAGAAAGCAAAACGTACAATACAGGAATTTCTAAATAATGCAGATGTTCAATGTGCCATGAACATTACACTTCCACCATTTTTCTGCAATATTCTTACATTCCGTGTTTGGTGTGTGAGAATATTAAAAGCGCTCCCAGCTTCAGTCGGATGAATTATATTTATTCGGTCAATTACAAAGATCGCTGCCTGAATCTCAGGAAGCTTCCGGTTATCCCACACTTCAACAGAAGCGAAGTTTAGAAAACTTGTTTCTGTTTAGTTT
>JAAEAF010007250.1:0-32500 GCA_011037195.1 Triatoma infestans
TTATCCCTAATTTAAGCCTAAATAAGAAATTCCAAATTGAAAACAAATCGTTGGAGCCATGTTTGTGATATCACGATTAATTAAATAAAAAAATCTTGTGTGAAAAACTCACGGGACTCTCTCTTACTCCTTTTAACACAATAAATTGTATGAGATGACAAACTTTCTTTAAACTCCAATTCTTCATGTTTATGCTGATATAAATATAATAGGCTAAAAAGAGACCTACTAATCTTGGCAGCTAGAGAAGTGATGATTATATAAGGCCCAGTAGAGCGCTCTAAATACACTGAACCAATTATATATAAAATTTGAAATTAACGCCACTAATTCCGCACAACTCGAAATAATTTTTTTCAGAAAAATGTTTCAAATAACCTTTATAAGTTTTTATCTGTGGAATTAGCATACAATGTTTAATGGAAATCGTTTCAGTCGTTTTCGTTTGGACATAAATATGGTGGTGGGGCATTCACTTTTACCCCTGAGCGGCGCCTTTATTGGAGCGCTCTATAGCAAAACTAAGATAGCTTGTGCAAATTACTTTAAACTCCAATACCCCTCTAATATCAATTTTTCAGAAAAATGTTTAAAATGGTAGTGATAGGTATCAATCTATGTAACAAGCATTCCAAATTTTAAATAAATCGTAACCGTTTTTGAGAAAATTACAAAAAACTGAAAAAAATAGCATACAGTAAAGTCGGACTTTCGTTTGTTAGATTTGCGCGAATCTTCGTGTGCTGATGTGGGCTAGTACCTATCTAAACGAAATACAAACTTTGAACTTCTTGCGACTTTTTATTTTTGAGATATTCCGGTAACACACACAGACCATTCGCTGAAAACATTTTATTAGTATTCAGCAGCCCACATTGCATTACTACAGCAAGGTAATGTCTATCTCGGCACAATGGCAACACTAAAGCGAAAAATCAAGCTTGTGCTTCCTATGATTTGGGTTCGTTTTGATTTAAATTAATTAATACTAGTGAACACATATACAAATACTTCATATGCAAACATTAATACTCCCAGACACACAAACACAATTCGCTAAAACAACATTTTCTTGAGGCTATCTCAAATATGTATTTGAGTTAGGCTTATTCCAAAGGGAGTCTCAATATATTGTTTGACTCTACCAACTATGTATAATATCGGGGCAATTATGTAATGCTGTAAAATGTTTAAGTGAATTTGTCAATAGAAGGTTGTAAAGATGCATTGAAATTCGTGAGTGTTGTGTCAAAGTTAAACAAAGGACCGATAGCTATTGAAGATAGAAAACTGTGACCAAGTTTTCTGTTGAATTTTCAACAGATAAAGAGACTGACAGACACATACAGAGAAAGAGAGAATGAGCTGAGTGAGCGAGAGAGAAAGAGATGCATATTTGGTTTTTGTTGGAAGGTTAGTAATTTGTGGTGGTGGTTTCCTGCAACCCCCTCCGTACTCAAATGGGAGGCAGCACATGATGACGTTACTATCGAGTAGATCAAAAGAGCGGAAGATGTAAGCTTTACCCTTGGTCTCGGGGAGAGCAGTACCAATGAGACGCTGCAAGCAGTGGTGGAAGTAATCTTTGAGGAGGGAGGTGAGCTTGTGAAACCCTAAGCTTGGTTTGGTGGCCTGGGCTGACCCTCGCCCACACAGGAGGTGGTCTAATCAAGAAGAGGTTTTACTGGCACAAAACTCTTCCCAAGGATATGTATGCGTGAGTGTGTGTGTAAAAGTTTTGTAGATGGGCGAGTTCAAAAGTCATATTAACATTACGCAGCGGTTGGGTATGTGTTGATATAAAGAGGCAGGGAGTGGGGTGCACTGGCGTCGCCACACGTCCACTGCTAGCTTTAGTGCTTCTTCTACATGTACGTACATGTCTGTGAGTACAAGTATATTACCATGGCAACCGCTAACAACTTTGTTATCCCTTCTGTAAAGTTCGCAGTTCGCACACATACACACAGCCTCTAAAACCATCAATTAGTTGTAAAATAAGTATCAACTATTACTCGAGTATACAAGGATTGGTAATTTTTAATATTCTCCAATTCTGCGCCCATCTCAGCTTTATACGTTAATTTAGTCGCAATAGTTCATAAATACATTAAAACATCTGTCATTTGCCAAATCGGTTTAAATTTTTACTTCAGTAAGTATTTTTACTTTCTAGAAAATTTGGAAGGGCCTCCGAGAGAGAGAGATGGCTGAAGATTATTCATAAATTATCTGTATACATCTGTATAATTCGTTTTAATCAGAATAGAATGATTCGCCACAATTCCGATTTCCAACAGAAAAAAGTAAAAAAGCTGGGTTGCCCGCAACTTTAACTCAAGTAATTTTCTAATTTTCCGCGATTGTTTTTCCGATAAAAACACCAACGTGTGTAACAACTCCTCGTTATCACAAAATGGATTTTCAGCAGATCCAGTATCTGGGAATTTTGACGATTTTTCAAGTTTGATACGGGATTCTTGTGGCATACTTGGAATGGAAAATAACTCTCGACTAAAACGTCTCTTGTCAGCACTTTATATGATCTGGGTAGATCGTCTGTCATCCTTTCCTAATCCCCAAGATAGTTTTCTCACAACTACGCACGGGGGAATTTTTTTCTTTAAATTCGTCATCTGCACCATGTGGGACAATATTTCACGGGCAAGGAAAAAACCCATCAATTTTCCATTCCCACATTCCCTTCTGGTTTGTGATCTTTTGGTTTTCGACTGGGGATTGAAGGTGTTAATCTTAACGCTTAACCTTTTGTCTTTTCTCCCTAAACCTGTTGTTTCATCGGTAAGCGAGGTGACTGAAAGGACTCTGGCATTTTATTCATTAATGGGATAGGGCTGATTTGAGGGTGTATTTCGGGAAGCATAATGGGCCTTTGAGGCCTAAATGCGTCCACTTCCCTTGGGAAGAAGCCCCGAGTACTAGAATAGAATTACATATTTATTGATCTCTCTCGATTTGGTTTGATGACTTTTACCCGTAATAAGTGATTTTAACGGGGTTCCTGGGGGAGCTGAGACCACTTGTTTCCCTCAGAAATGCTATTTTATAATAGTAAAGGTTTTGCCTTCTGTAGGTTATGTAGGCAACTAGCATTTACTGCAAATTACATCTTTGAAGAAACTTGATCAATTAGAAGAATGTGTTAGTTAGGCCAAGAGAACGTAGTGTGAGTGTTTCACACACTATATCTTTTAGCAAATTGAGAGTGAGAGAGTAACGTTTCAATGTCATTATTATTAAAATGAAATGGAATTTTCTCAGTTTGTTAAAGAGAAAGTTTTTTTAGAAAAAGGAAAAGAAAAGTGAGGTAAAAGGAAAAAAGTGTAAAGGGGCATAACCCAAGGGAGACAATTTTCCAGGCACATCCTGGCCGGGGCTTGCTTCACACAGTCTTCTCGACATAATAATGGTGAAGAAAACGTGGCCAGAATAGGAAATGACACCCAGAAGTGCTGGTAGAAAGGGCGCCGTCTTACCAGCAATAAGTATTACTATTCAATAAGGCACAATAATGTGTTCAAGTTACCCTTCATTATAGCCTTAATTCAACCTTATTGCGCGCCCCCACCATTTTAACAATCACATAAACACGTGAAGTTTATTAGTAATAAAAAAAAAGGGCAGCAATTTACCTTGCTAATAGCGAAATTTACACTGCAATTACCATTAATTAGAAGTAGCGGTCGGGGGAGTGGCGCCGGTAGGAACTTCTTTCTAATTTTCTTTTATCTAATTTACGAAATTTTCTTTATCGCTAATTAGTTCTAGAGTACCATACATTGAAAAGTGTAGATAAAATTGTCATGAGAGATGTGCACTGGTGGAGTGGGTGTGGAAACACTCCCGGATAATTTACAGGCCGACTTGGGGACTCTGTACAACACATTACTCCATATTACTTCCTGTTGACAACAACACAGTCTAACTTGCTTTTTGAAAAAATATTTACCGATTACAAGGGAGTCTTCAATGACAATCAGAGATAGTAAAGTTTTTTCTCTTTTCAGGAGACAGCATTAGCAGCTCCAACAAAACTTGCAATGTCAGTTTAGAGTTTCAACCAAAGGCGCACATTCTACGAAAATCAATTTTTCTGGTAGAATGTTGAAAATGAAAGTGATCATATTTTAGATCGTATTAGTTAGGTTATAAAGGAGATCGTTAGAACTGTGTTCAAAAAAATTCCAAAAGCTTAGCAGCCTATTAGATAAAATCGCGGGACCAGTTTACGTTAATGTCATGTTATATTAGTGATGAAGCTCACAATGTACTAAAATAGCACTTTAGAGATAAACCTAGAGTTGTAGTCCACCAGAAACATGTAAAATCCATTTTCCTGGTGAATGTCAAATATAATTGTAAGTAAATCGATAGAGGTATTTTCGAGAAAAGAAAAAGTGGAAAAAATCACTGAAGTCATACACATCCGGTTGATGGATTAGAATGAAATATCCATTTTTGAGACTTTTCTTCACACAAGCACTCACTTCACAGACGATTCGCTAAACACAATTTTTACTTTCTACAATCTTTGCTAGGAAGTATTGCAATCGTGCCAGATATTCGAAATTGAATTTTCACCGGAAATATATCTGTTGAAGTCCCCTGAATACGAAAAAGAAATGTTTTTAGCGAATGTGTCTGTGTGTCCGTGCGAATGGGTCTGTATGGTGTGTGTACGCGTGTGTAACAGAATAACTCAAAAACGAAAAGATACAGGAAACTGAAACTTGCTGTCCCGTCTCAGTACTACAACTGCATCAAGGAAAAACCATCAACTGCAAGTGCAACTGTACTGAATGTTTTTTCAAGTTTTTCTTGATTTTCTCAGAAACATGTCACTTTCATTCGAGACATTTTCTCAGAAAATTTGATTTTTTGGGACTCTGAGAGAATAATCGCGTTATGCTTTCCTCTAAAGTATCATTTCAGTATTATATATGGTGTAATGACTTGGAAAGCTCATACCAATGTCAAAGTGGTTCCAGCCAGCTGCTATCTTAACAAAGGATGGCAGTAATAAAAGAGCAATTTATAACCAGCGACCTAGCAGGCCGCCGTCTTCAAGACAATGCCGGCCAAACAAACAACAAAGCCCTTTTCAATACTTTACATCAAAAGCAAGCACCGATAAGGTTGGTCACTGACCTAAATAAGGTCAACAAACTACGAAGGTCGCACAAGGTCACACACTAGGACAGATGTCTTGGTGTGAGTGTGGCCAACACCGATATATAAACTCTATCATATACAACGAGAGCATTATTATATGTTATACGACGATACGAGCACGTCCATATACACGAGCAGCAGTTTACGCGACTATACACAGTTTCATTTAAACATATTATCTTTTAGTAGTGCATCTTATTTCGTTTATTTTATCATTCTAATTTATTACTTATCTTCTATTTATTCCTAAGTATTTTGCTAGTTATTAGTTACCATTTATACCTTAAAATTATTGTTAAAATACAGTTTATTTTTATAAAATCCGTATTAATAATTCGATGCACTAACTTCCAAAATCACTCAACTAACTTCCGCCCTCTTCAAGACATCTAATACACCAGGAATCACATCAAACGATTCCATTACAATGGCTTTCACCACCTACATAATATTAATACACATTAGTAGCATTGATGGAATTCCAATTGACGAAAATCAGTTGACCGGAAGTGCGGTTTTGCAGGGTAGGTTTTTGAGTTTTTTGGAATTTTCTCGAAAATGAAAATGATTTTCCTTAAACTTGGAATGCTTGCTGCATTGTACAAACATTTGAAGATCTTGAGGGGTATTGGAGATTTGTCAGTCAGTTTAAATTTAAATTTGCACAAGCCTTGTTGGTTTTGATGTAGAGCGTTCAGGCATAAGGCCGCTCAGGTATACAATTAAAATCCCCACCACCATGCTTATAGCCAGCCCAACTAAACATTGTAACGTGCAATTTTAAAGAAAATGTCTTGATTAGATTGTATTAATTAGAGAAAGAGGAAGTTGTGTGAGTGTTTCACACCAGATTTTTTTTTAAATTCATCGATCTCAAAACGTGCATTCCTTGTTAAAACTAAATTTTGCTGGAAAATGAATGGGATACTCTTTCTTAAGAACTTTTACAATGGCAAAAGTGAATAAAAGTTTGAGCTCGAAACGATTCTAATGATTTGTATTAAATTTCGTTATTGATAGGCCAATCACTTTTAATATTCTTACAAACTAGATTTATAATTATCTGTACAAACTTGTGAACGTTGTTAAATTATGGAATCATTTATTAAGGATACATGATGATGCTCAATATCAGAAAGATACTGGTTCCTCCGAAAATAAGCATATTTTCTTTTCAGCTTACCCGATCTTAAATAAATCCAATAATATTGTTGAAGTTAGAATAACTGTATTCTGTGACGGTGTAGTAATAAGATTTTGATTGGTAACAAGCCCGGGGAGGGCTGACAGAACCATTGAGAGTTCGTAATATTATTTTCCATACACTCAGTCTATAGTGAGGTCGGTGGTTCCAATGGTGGTGCTGGCAATGTATCTATATTTATATAACCCTGAGCTGATTAAATGTTGACCATGTTAGAAGATATATTGGTTGTACTAGGTATTATTATTGGGTCACATTAAGCAGAGGAACTTTCTGTAGCCCATGAGTGATGTACTTAAGTGGTAGTGAAACTCTATTCACTCGACTATCTCACTAACAAACTCACATCACCCTTATTATGTTCGAGATAAACAGATAAGCCCCTGAGGTCTAACGTACATTCCCCAAATATATATATATATATATATATTTGTAATACTCTCTCCAGATTAAAAAAGAATTGATCCTACTAATATACAATCCTATCTAATGCAGGGTACGGAAATATCCGCATACACGTATTCGTTGATCCTATGTTTATATCGAGGGAAGGGGATTAGTTCAGTAGTTGCTCGCTGGACTTCCGCATGTAGGTCGGGTTAAAGTTCAGCAATTCTGCCTCTAAATTTTCTGTTCTTAGGACACTTTAAAGATAACGGCACGGTGACGGTCTGTAACGAGAGAAAGTGCACGGAAGCCGGCAGTGTAGTGAGAGAGCTCCGATAAGGGGGTGAGGCACAAATAGATCTTACAGGTTGCAAGTGCATTATACTCTAAAAGAATCCTTCTTCATTCTCGTAATCTATGTTTGTTTCAAATTTACCACGTTTAATTTTTCTTTAGATGTTTTTATTTTCAGTTTCTCTTACTGTTCTCTTGTGTAAGAGGCAGTGTTTTGATCTTCTCACATTTTTGAAATTGAATTTTTACCGTAATAATGTTATAAAACGGCATGAGTTCAAAAAACATGTTTTTTAGGGAACGTTTTCGGCATACATACATATATATACGTATGTGTTTTTGTGTGTCAAAAATGAAAAATTGCAACAGGCTCAAATTTAATATTCCGTTTAATTACTGCCAGCGCCTCTGGCACCAAAAATGCCGTCAAAATTCAACAACAAAATAGATGAGCTTTGTTGCGATTGGTTCGATGAACTTTGTTTACTTTCTTTCAGTATTTTTCCTACATTTTTAAAAATGGTTCCAGCGATTTTCGTGAACTATTAACTTCTCACATGGCCCCAAATGATGCGTCACTGGTTGAAAGCTTTGGCGCTTCCAGTGGGGCAGCGAGCCAACCCTACATCGTGGGGGCTGGGCAACGTGGCACCTAGGTTTTTCCAATTTCCCAGCTAACTAGGGCAATGGCGGGTCAACGATTACCCCTCGTTGGCTTCCTATTCTTCATCACCATCCTCCTATTTCCCATCTCACCTCTTCCTGCCTCTCTGTCCGGCTCAATCCTACGGTGGTATGCGACCGTGCCAATAGATGGTTGGTCCCGGAGCCTAATCCTGGGGTCGTCACGGAGTCTCTCGGATACCAGGCGCTCTCCTAAAGTAAGTAGCCTTACCGGTCACTGCGGGGCTCTCACAGGGTGAACTTACCTCACCAGCTTTTCGTGAGAATAACATGAAAAGCACCAAACAAAAATCCAACAAGCAAGGACCTTCGAATGGGCAGGCTTTTCCCACTAACCTCAAGGTCACATCACAACCAGTACGGGGCTCCATAAGGGTTAAACTCTGGATGAGATTGACCAAATGTCGGATGACTACATACGCAGAGCATACCTATCAGGCGCGTACAACAAGCGGGATCATACTTTGGTCAAGTGTTGATGAGATAGAGGCCTTACATACCGTCATCAAGGAAAACTTTGCGAGACAAATGAGCAAAGCGGAGAAAGCCGAAAAACCGGTCGCGATCGGAGGAAGTAACCCCAAAAGCGCCGCGGCCTGCGAAGAGGATTAGGTCTCAAACCTACAGGGAGGCCGTATCCTTAGAGAGGGTCGCGATTGCTCCGGCCGATCACTCCAACACGCAGTTGGATACGGAGAGGCTAAGGCCATCCAGAAATCCCTACTTGCCACTATGGCGGCCCCTACGGAGGATCGCCAAGTGCGTTTTCTTAAATCGGGATATATTATAGAATCGGGTGATGGAGGGCGTCCCTGGGAAGGCGCTGCCCTCAGGACCCTGATGGGGGACGAGGTCTCGAAGCCTGTAGTGTGCTCGGTTTTCGTGTCACAAGAGAACGGCGAGCCAGTAAAGACAAAGCAGGTAGTCAATCTTTTGAGGTTTGGCAACCCTGGCCTGTTGACCATCATGGGGTGTATCCCGGAGAGCAAAGGCCAGCTCTTCACCTTTTCCATGGGGCAGGAGTCCCTGGAGGCTTTGAGGAAGCTGGACATGTCTCATTATTATGGGTTCGGAAGAATTATATTTCGAACCAAAGACAAACCATGTAAGGTACAAAGGAAAGCTACCTCCTCCAAGGCGCTTGGCCAGCCGGAGAAAGCTTCCGTCCCCCCTGATTCAGCGCTGACCCCCGCGATTAAACCGGCTGTGTGGGTTGGCGCACGAAGGGCCTCATCTAGCCGGAAGAAAGGCGAGAAGAGATGCAAGGAAACCAAGAGTGGGAGGGCTTGTCCGTCGCCACCGGCGGGGCCGGGACCAGTCTGTGTTTAGGCCTCAGGCCACTCAGCATGAGCTGGCACCCGAGGGTGCTGGTGAATGGCGGAAAGACGAGCCTAGCACGTCTTCCCGAGCCCCCACTACTACATCAAAATGATGGGGCTACGGATCCTGCAAGTCAACCTCCATCATGCCAGGGCCGCTTCGGCTGTCCTGTCTAGGAGCTTTGACTAAGAGTGCTTGCACAGCGCTTTGGTGCAGGAACCGTGGCTAGTGGTTGAAGAGGCCAGAGGCATTCGCCCCCTCCGAGGTAAGGTACTTACTATACTGCAGGGGCTCTGGGAAGCCAGTTCCTAACAATCAGATTGACTGCAATTTACTGCCAACATTTTGTTCAGACGATTTTGTTACAGTAATCATCTCGGTCTCTACCGAAGGCGGAACTAGAAGGATGGTCGTCTGTTCTGCCTACTTCCCAGGTGAGGACCAGTAGTGCCCGCCGGAGCTGATGGCGGACATCATCACCTAATGCGAAACAAGAAATCTTCCGCTTCTCGTGACCTGTGACGTCAATGCGCATGGGGAAGCAGCAACTGCAACAGCAGAGGTAAGTCCCTTTTGGAATTTATCTAAGGTAATATTTATTTATTTATTTATTTATTTATTATTGTTTTATAGTACACTGTACTTTAAACAAAGAGCTGACCTGGTTACACTTTAAATAATACGTAAAATACATCTTTATCAGAAAACAAAATACTCACTGAAGTTAACAAACACAAGAATCAAAACTTATAATAATAATAATAATAATAATAATTAATAATAATACAAAGAAAAATATCACTAGACTTTCAGGCTAAACAATCTTTAAACAAAAACAATCTTATAATATACAGTGAGGGGCAAAAAAAAGGGGCCACCCTTCTTAATATTTTTAACTCGAGGGGAGGTGCTCATTAATTGATATACTTCTTTGTTTTAACAGTCAAGAAGTACAAACAATACAAAAAATTAAACAGAAATGAAGAAGGAATGTGTTAAGTAAAAAGTGAAATATAAACAAATTATTTTTTAAACCTCACATCGTAACTAAAAAGTTAACATTTCTTAAAATTTCAGAAGGCTATCCACATTCAGACTATCGCAGACAGGAAGCTGAGCGAGAAGAGGTTGAAGCGGGTGAGGGAGTTTTGAAAAGTATTCAGGAAAGGATTCTTATAATTCATTTCACCTTCCGGTAAGACTGACTATAAGTTACTTGTTTGATCAGCTTGCACCATATAAATCGACCTTAACATTATCTGAAACATCCTGTTTACAATGAGGATTAACAGATAAAACGGTTAAATTTGTCTTGGTAGAGTCAGCCCTCAACAATAACTTTTTTACTATTTCTATCTGTTCTTCCACTTGTTCCTTTTCGGGGGGTGACAACTCCAAACTATTCATGTTATTCCGACCGATCTATTAGGTGGTTGGAACGGGTGTTTAATCTGTTGCATTGAGCCAAGGTAGGCTCCGAGAAAAACTCCTCAAATAATTCTATGATTTCTAAATATTTATTGAAACAAGTTTCAAATTCCTTTTGTAAATCAATCCCGGCTAAAAATTTAATATCAATTGGGGTTTGTTCATTTAAAACTCTACTTAGGGACTTACGCAGAGTGGCCACGTTTTCAATCTCTTTACTTCCTCTAATACTAAGCTCGTAAATTAACTCATCTCTGAGTAAGAACTCAGGTACCAACATTTTGCCAATTTATTCTAAACAATATTTAAATATTAAAGTTCTGAACAGAAGATAGAAAAAATGAAAATATAAGTAAATAAAGTACAGAAGAACCAATAAAATAAAGAAATAAATCTAATTCTAAGGCTTTAAATTTTCAAACTAACAAAATTTAAATGTTCAAACATAAATAAAATGATAGATTTCAAATTGAAAAAGTTAGGAGTCATAAAAGGGTATTATTTCTTCTGGCGGTATAATCGGAAGACATCAAAGCTTGGGAATTCTCTCTCTCTCTCTCTGCAACTTGTTCGAATTCATCAATAATCCTCTACATGGAATTTTCCAAAATCAAATATTTGGTAATTTCTAAATTAAATTGTAAAATTAGTTTAAAAAAAAAAAGGAAAGAATTAAAAAAAAATTATCTCAAATTCAATTCTTTTTGTGAAAACTCGGTAACGTATCCAAAATCAATATAATATAAGGAGATACTAAGCAATCCTGTAGTGTGTAAAGTTCTCTGAGTTGACTTGGTGACTGCCAAAAGCAAGTAAAAACTCTGGATCTTGCGAAACCATGCTCTGCGACCAGTGAAGCGTTAGGGCTGGGCAGGTGAACTTAATGCAGCCAAGAAGAAGAGTAATTATTGGTTGTCGCCCTTACAGACTCTTTATTTTAAATTCTACGGTTACAAACTTGAACACAGTGGCTCATAGCAACAATTATTTAACTCCACAGTAATTATAAATTATACAGGGATTACTAATAATCCATTCAGAAATGTTAATGAATTAAAACTGTCCTATTCATAAAATACATATTACATAATGGAGAACAATCTCGGACACGACTTCATCGATTTTCTTGAAACTTGTAACAACAAACACAGATGTTACTTTTATTTTTCCAGTAAAATTAAAAGTTTCTGGTTGAACTTCTCTGTTCATTACATACTCACATGAGTCTCAATTGAACTGTCATACTGGTAACATCGTGTCTTGACTATTGTGATAATTGAGTGGTTTAAAGTTATTTTTTTGTGTTGAAATTTGGCAGAATTGTAGTGTAAAGTGTTCTTAAAATATCTGCGAAGTTACAAAATTTTCTATCGAACCAATTTCGAGAAACGAGAGGTAATAATTCTTATTAAAATTGCTAATGTGGATACATGCACAGATATGTCTGTGTGACGAAAATTACGTATGTGCTAGTTAGTGAGGTTGCCCTACGTCACTTATGACGATATTATGACGATTCACTGACGGATTTATCTTCAGCTGATCGGTCAATAGACGAATAGTTATAGAGTGCATTGACCTCTATTATCAACTGAACTTTGTTTTTACGTGGAAGTTTACCTCTCTGACTGTTATTTACTATTGACAAATGATTATTTATAAACTGAATAAATAGAGAGCTTACAATTTTTGCAACTGTCTCTTATAGGATTCCTATCGAACTCGTAATATTCTCCACTTTCAAACGTTAAATCTCTTCGCTGAAAAAAAAAAAAACTGAGAAAATTTCCGCAAGTACAGCTGATAATATTCAAGTAATTATTACTTTACTGAAGCAGTAGGTTATCCCTTATCACAAGCTACAGGGTTCACCAGGATGGAAGAAAAACTAAACGAAATTTTAATTAATGTTAAAAAGATTGGTGATCTTAAGAAAAGACTTTGCAGCATTGAAACTACTATTAATGAAGATATTAAACAATTAAAAAAAGATGTACAGAGTATTAAACAAAATAATGATGAATTCAAGCACGCGCTGAATAAAGCAAGACGAAGTTTGAACTTGATCATCTATGGTAAGCAACACAAAGAAATCCCTATTTTGAAACGTGAAATAATTGAAATGCTCAAACTTCTCGAGATAGACAACAGATTGGACATACGACATAACCAATATTAATATTATAAACAAAATAAAACCAGATTCGCCAATTAGGATTTCTCTATACTCATTTGCACTAAAAATAGATATTCTGAAGAACAAGTTTAAACTAAAAAAAACTCCCTGGATACGACAAAATCAGCATAATAGTCGACCTTCCAAATGAAGTTCGTGAAATAAGAAACAAATTAGCACCATTCTTATTGCATTTTAAAACTGGTGGGGCCAAAACATTGATTAAGCACGATCAACTCATAATAAATGGAAAAAGTTTTACTTTCGAGCAACTTGAAAACATGGACCTCAACAAATTTAACTTCAAGAGGCAAAGAAGCTCAGATGACGCAGATGATCCTACTGATGCAGCTGGCGTGGACTTAATGAATGAGAAGATTCAACTCACACCCCAAGAAAAAGAGACGAAGACCTCAAGGGTAAGAGAGACAAAATTTAAGGTGAGAAAAACTTCAATTAGTTCACAAGAATCTATCCTTGATTATATAAATAAAACTCCTAACTTAGACAAATCAAATCAACCATAGCAATTAATTGGCACCCCTTTTCTTTTTGGAATTGCCAAGGCATTTCAAACTTGTACCAAGCTGTAGAAGATAACAATATGACCATAAATTCTTTCTTAATTATAGGGCTATGTGAAACTTGGTTGACACAATAGTCCATATCCATATCCATATCTAAACACAAAGTATTTTAGTAACTACAATAAAATTTATGCCCCTGCTATAAAGCAAAAATCAAAAGGCAGGCCTTCAGGCGGCTTATTACTTCTTATAAATAATTCTTTAGAATATAAAACTCTAGATATTTCAGATCATTGGATTATTATCAAAACAAATCTCTATAGTAAAGATAATATAATCGGTGTTTTCTACTTTAGGCCATTAATAGATTTAGATTACTTACTTGACTCACTTCTTCCCACTTTTGACTTAATAGTTTCAACTTTCCCAGAATATGAATATTATCTATATGGTGATTATAACTGTAGAATAGCTGAATTAAACCAAGAATTAGAAACTACCTTATTCGAAGAAACCATATGCACATGACTAGATACTCTCTCGATAAAATAGTGAACAGAAGAGGCAGGCAATTATCATCATTTATGGAAAGTTATGGTTTATATATTATAAATGGGCGTTGCCCGGGAGACATTCCTGCAAGTTACACATATCTAGGGCCAAATGGTAATAATGCCATAGACTTATTTGGGTAAACTTGAATGCCCTCAGAGCATTAGTCTTTTTCGAAGTTACAGATATTTGTACCCTCTCCGACCACCTCCCATGTAAAGTGCAAATAACTTATTCAGATACTTCTGTGCAATTCACTCAAATTAGAAAAAATAATCTCAACACAAACAAAATTAAAATCGAAAAATTAATATGGGATCAAAGTAAAGCAAACCTTTTCAAAGCAAAACTGAACAAACTCGATTTAAGCAATACCATTAATGATATAAATCTGATGAACAACACCCTAATGTCTTCAATTAAAAATGCAGCTAGTCAGGCGAAATGCATGCATGCAAGGCGAAAACTTATTGTAGTAGACTTCACCCATAAACCGAAAATTCAGAAGTCATCACAGGCTTGGTATACTGAAGAGTGCTTAGCATCAAAACGAGATTACCATAAAGCATGTAAAACCTACAGAAAAAGTCAAACCCCCACTAATTTAGAAACCCTGTTATCTCTAAAGAAAAAATACAGATCTACTGTCTCTAAGAGCAAATTAGATTACTATAAAGATCTAACTGCAAAATTATGTAATGTTAGTGATCCTAAATACTTTTGGCAAACAGTTAACAAACTTCAATAGCCCTATTAATATCAAAGACTGGGAGCTTCATTACAAAAAATTATATTATAAAACCCACTCTTCCCTGTTGAGCTCATTCAAATTAAAGATCCTATTCTTGATGCAGAGATAACAAAATTTGAACTACTTACTGCAGTAAACTCCCTGAAGACAAATAAAGCGTCTGGCCTAGATGGAATCCCAAATGAATTCTTAAAAATCTCACGCCAGACTTCTATGACTTCATGCTTTCTTTTTTTAACATCTGCTTACAACAAGATAAAATTCCAAAATTATGGGCCTGTGTGAAACTGTTTATGTTACACAAAAAAGGAGTCATGAACTCGACAGAAAATTATCGAGGAATTGCTTTAATAAACAATATCACAAAATTATTCACTAAAATAATAAATAACAGACTGATTGTCTGGGCAGAAATAAATAAAATTTTCCCTGAAAGCCAAAATTGGTTCAGATCTTGGCGGGGAACAATTGATGGGATTTTCAATTTAATAAATATTATAAATAATCATATACGCCTCAAAAAGAGAAAGATCTTTGCAGTTTTTATTGACTTTGCAAAAGCCTTTGACAACATTTGTCATGACCTTCTTTTCTTCAAACTAACAAACTTAAAACTGAGCTCAAAAATAATAAATATATTAAGAAATTTGTATAGCCAGGCCGAACTAGTAGTAGCAATACATAACCAATACACCCAACCAATCAAAATTAACAAAGGTGTCCTTCAGGGGGAAAATACCTCTCCGCTTATCTTTAATATTTTTGTCCAGGACATAGAAGAATTTTTTAAGATTAGAGGAGTACCTGGAGTCGCTATTGATGGCAGTACAAATGTTTTAATCCAGTCTTATGCAGACGACAAAGTATTCCTAGCAGATTCTTCACAGGGTGTTCATAAAATATTAAAAGTTTTACAAGAATATTGTAAGTGTAACCATTTGAACATTAATATTGCTAAATCAAAAATAGTTGTTTACGGTAGAGCTGGTGCTAATACGAAAGAAACATTTTATTTTGAAGGTGAAGAAATCGAAAAAGTCAAAAGTTATAATTACCTAGGCGTTCCTATATTCAATTCCGGCCTATTCAGAAATACAACTGCTGAAATGTGTAAAAGAGGATTTCTGGCTATTGCAAGTTTATGCTCCATAAATAATAAGGCACAAACCTGGGAGGGAAGAATGAAGTTATTTGATACACTATGCTTATCCGTAGTGTTATACTCAAGTCAGGTTTGGGGGTTGAGGTACATTGAGCAACTTGAAGTTTTTCAGTTAAAATTCTTAAAGCAACTCCTCAATTTGCCTAGAAATACTCCAGGTTACTTAGTTAGACTGGAAACCGGGAGAACTTCCATCGGAGCAAAAATCTTTAAACTGGCCTTGAACTGGTTAATAAAAATTCTTGAAATGCCAGAAAATAGAACACCAAAAAAATGTTACTTAAGAATGTTAGATCTTCATGGTGCTCCATCATGCCCTCACCAATAAAACTGGGTGTCACAGATTCGAGAAATTTTCTATAAACTTGGCAAAGAAGATATCTGGCAAACACAAGACCCACAAAAAATTAGATCAGAGACTAAAAGTTTATTAGAGATATACATTAGTAAGCAGAAACAGGACGATATCAACAGAATGACAAACTCAACATTCGCCCCTCAGTACAAAATAATCAAATCTACCTACTCCGCTGAAAACTATTTATAATTTACTCTACCATTCAGCCAATTAAGATTGATCTGTCAAACTCGCCTTACCTCCCAAAAAATCTTCAAAATATATTGGAACTCAAACCAATACTACATTAACCAGGAGGAGATATGCTGTTGTTGCCACATGTTAGTTTTCGAAACCATATATCATTTCCTATTCTCTTGTTTAGCTTTTAAAGACCTCAGAAACACATTTATTTCAAAATATATTTTAAGCTCCTCATCTGAAGACGATATGTTCAACCAGCTCTTGTCTAAATTATGCCCTAAGAAGGTAAAAGCAATTTACCGATATCTCATTAATTCTCTCCAACTTAGGTCTGATCTACTGAAAGACTGATTTCCAAACTGAGGTCATATCTTCCGGTCAACATAATACCATTTAAACAGTAAAATTATTATCTTCTACCATTACTTAGGAATATGTATAGCGAATTAAATTCAAATTTACAAGATTTCAACAATTTAATTTTAATCTTAATATTTATCTCATCCTTTGTTTGTCTCTCTTACCCCGGTACACATCCTTTGTGAGTGTGCCGGACTGGCGAGAACAAGGTTTCTTTAACTGGGGACTAGTAATCCCGAAGCCACGAACTTCATGACGGAGCCACTTTCAGCTTTGCTAGGCCTGCAACTTTACGCACCTCCTCTGTATTATATATCTGTGGGGAGAGTTCAAGCCTGAGCTATGTAAAGCCCCACCGGATCCAGCACCCCAAGAAACCTATAAGGCCACCTTAAGGAAAATAAGAACAAACCGTACTTAGAACAAAAATCCAGATCTGGGGTTTTTTTATTTTTATTTTTTTAAATTTAAGGCGTGTCCATCACCGGATAGTGAGCTGTATAAGCTCCTAGGAAGAAAAATCTAAGGGTAGCACTCGAACCTGGGTCCTCCACGTGAGAGTCCAGTACGCTAACCACTTAGCTGTTCCCTAAGATTCGCAACAACCCTAACTTTAAAGGGAAACAGCTAAGTTCTTCCTCAGATATCCTATTCCGACCAAACATCCCGAACCTAATTTCCTCACAACCTAAGCAGTCTGCCATAAGTTGGATGTGGGCTTCTTCCTCGGTCTCGCAAACTCTACAGAAGAGGTCTGACATGAGTTACCTAGAAGTATCTTGTTAAAACGTGCTCTGAAGACGCCATTCCTGAAAGCTCAACCAACATGTGCCCAAAGACACAACAACAGCAGGCTTGGGAGCACTGAAGGGGAGAAAACGTCTAATTTGGTAAACCTATCTACCTTCTAATTTCCTAAGATGCCCATATGATCTGCTGCCCGGACTAGAAGTACCTTCTTCAAGGAAGAAAGCTCCTCGTTTTAGAAGATTCTAGTAGCAACTTGGAAGTGAATGCTCACGAACTCAGCGCCTTCAACGCAGCTTGCTTGCCTGAGTAGAACACCTTTTAAATTAGTGTTACTTCTATATAAGAGGGAAACTAACAAATCCATCCTCCTATTTTTGTATACGTAATGTGCTGAAGGTTTGGATGGAAAAACAATTTTTCCTACGAAGGATCGATAAATGGGCCTGGTTGGGAAACCCTTGTTTGAACGTGCAATCAGTCTATCTTGAAATAATTAGTGGTAACTGTCAAAAGAAGTGAACGCCCCCACCAAGGACGCTAGAAAAAACATTCATCTACGTCAAATTGCAAATTAATTTCCAGTGAATGATTTGAGTGTGCCTTGTTTTCAGTACTGTAAACAATACCAGTGAAATATTGTCGAAATCGATTTGTGCTATCGATAGTAGTGTACTAAGTGCGCTCCCAACAACATAGCACAGTGTTCTCCATTAAACTTTAGATTTACACTAAGTTTGATTGATGTAAAGTCGCCTTTTCCTTATCTAAATAAGGGTTAAGCATGATAGAAAGCTTTACTTAGTGCTTGCAACCTAACTAAAATTGCTTTCAGACAATGTCAATCACACGTTATCTACGTACACTTGCGTTGTTATGTATATCTGGGTATGAATGTTAGAATGATTGTATAATGCCCTCTCTCCTGCTGTGGAAATTGTAAACTTCCCTTGAATTAACTCGTACAACTACTTTAGAAGTGAACAGTTCATTTGTACCTTGGGTGTACGTATAAAATAGACAATGAATAGTGCCATTATCTTCACAGATGTAAAAATGAAATGAATTCTGAACAAAAATATCTAAAATGGAACATTCACAACACGACTTTCTCTTACTGTAATTATTACTGAAACATTTTCATCAAACATGGAATGTTTACTAAACTTTCACTTTGTAACCTCATTAATATTACTTATTAATCATGATAGAAACTGAAAGACTCGTTAGTTTTTAGGACAAATCTGGTACGTATATAACTACTCTCAACAGTTAGCATTTCAAGTCTAGAGTCATCCGCTGGAGGCCGTTGTTCCGTTAATTCCAAATAACTCAGAAATCTGTTTTTCGATTTTCTTCAAACTTGGAATTGAGCAACGTATTTTATGCCCTACATATGATTTGGTTTGTATTTATTTCACTGAACAGGCACTTTGCTTGCAATACTTGACAATGGAACTCACAGAGCATTTTTAACGGAAAAATAGTTTTCTTTGTATCATTTTCGAGAAAATCGCGAAAACAAAAAAAAACTTAATGAAGTAGCACTTGCGGAAGACGGTTACTGATCCAAACCTTCTTGTTCGGAAACAACAACGGAATATCAAACTTGAACTTCTTGCGCCGTTTCTTTTTGAGCTAGTTTATGTACATACTCGCTTTGCTGTAATTTGTCCGAGATGTGTGGCTGTAAGTGTAGAAATATTGTTCTAACTTGGGCAGTTGTATTTTTTAAAGAAACTCTTATTCATGCGGATTACAATTCCAGATTATTATGTTATAGTGGAGACGGATTCGTGCCCAGCTGAAAATATTAAAAAAGATGGTCAAACGATGGATTTCTTGAAAGAAAATGCCAAACGAGAGAATTCCCGAAAATATGTTTTAATAGACTAATGTCTCTTTCGGACAAGTATAGCTATCATTCAACTGGGCCGATGAAACGTGACTCAAATTTGTACCTAATAGTGCTTTACAGGATGTAATGGCCGCGAAGCTGAATGTAATGTGAGGGCGTTCCTCACTGAAAAAAAAAAATGCTTTATTATCCAAAAAATTAGGGCACAAGTTTTCATCTCTGCCGTATTATTGTTCCATCTACTTTATTTTTCAAATTCTTAACCCTTCACACACATATTAATGAAATGAGCATCATATCCAGTGATTATGGTATGATATTTTTTAATAAATAAAATATTCTTGTACCTATGCAGTTATTGTTTTTCTGGCCAAAAATAGTCTAATTCATTTTTTTGTTAATATATAAGTTATGTACGCACCATAGAAATATATATTTATTAATATTACGAGTACATAAACAATAACAATAGTGACATAGATGAATTTCAAGTTTCCAATCTTTGCCGAGCTTCATCATCTGGCTGAATTTGTATTTGTTTATAATTAGTAGTTTTAAATTAAGAAATAAGTTATTTTAGTTTCTTTACGTCACATCTTTCTTAATGTATACTAATCTTTGCAAAAACATTTTTCCATATACTCAGTAGGATCTAACGACAGCCTGTATTTGCGACGAAATTTAACTTCAAAAGATTTAAAACGATCGCAATACTTACTTTTTTTAATAGAGGCAGCCATGGAAATACGTTCTGAAATTTTGTGAATCGATAGTTTAAAATTTATGTTAGTTTATAGGATTGAACCACTATCTAGTGAAATAAAATATAAGTTGAGTTTTAGTTGGGAGATTGGAGAAACTGGGGGAAAACAGCAAGTAAAACACCGAGGAAAATATAATCCTCTTATAGCTGGAGAGAAACTCCTTATTTACAGTGACTCACGTACTATCACACACACACACACGCACGGAAAAAGAGAATGCGAAAAACGATAGGACGCCTTAACATCTTTCTCTCTCTCTCTCTCTAATATATATATATATATATAGTGCGTGTGTAGAAAATTGTGGTAATTCTCAGGATATGTTGCTCAGAACTCTGCACCTTTAACCCAGAATGAGATTGTCTGAGAATTCTATAGTGGTAAGGTTTTAGTGGAAAATCATATAGCAGAGACCAAAGTGTGGAGTTTGAGGTGTAGTGGAACCACGGTGCCTGCTATTCTTCAAAAACTAGTACACTCACTGAGCAGGTTTAGGCTTTTTTGTAACCAATATGGAGAACAGCTGAATATTTCACAGAATTGATTGTACATTCTAAACAACAGTAATATCTCCTTATAAACTGACATTAATCATCATGAATGAATATGTGTGTGTGTGTGTGTGTGTGTGTGTGTGTGTGTGAAAGAGTGTGCGGCAGGGGTTTGGAGTTGGAATTAGTCGTCCTACGGTCACTTCCCAGGGGATGTGGAGTCCTAAAGGTAATTACAGGTGGGTGTAGAAGTAAGGTTAGGCAGTGTGGTTTTGTGATGTTGGTCTAAGCCTATTTTCAGTGCTCATACATGGGACACTAAGACAAAGTTTATTTGGCCGCCCTCTAGCGGCGCTCATTAAACTGGATTAGAAAGATTAGCGGAAGCCAACCGTTGAATAATGTTTGAATACGATGGATATATTCCACCTACAAATATTCCGACCTAACAAACATAAATATCGGTCCCGAACCAAATTTATACTTTACCCCTCTCTCTTTCTCACCATTTCACTCACTAACACTTAATCTACAAATAAAGACTGTACTCCATTACTCCATGTACGCTATGTAAACATAATGAGATTAATTAAACCGTCTGTAAGGAAGTATTGCGAGCGTATAAAATTTTCGATTTCCTGGTGTGTGTGGCTGTGTGTGTGGGTGTGTGTGTGCGTGGGTGTGGGTGTGGGTGTATGTGTGGGCGTGTGTGTGTATGTATGTGTGTGTGAGTGTAACTCGAAAACGGAAAGTCGTAGAAAGTTTAAATCTGATATTCGTTTCTACCAGGGCACCTGACAATAAGGTTTTTAGTGAGCTGCTACAGCTCACTGCTCGCTAATGGACAGGGTTGTCTGTAACAAGAGAACACTGTCCGAAGGCCGGCAGTGCACTGAGAAAGCTCCGGGCGTCAATGAACACAGTTGTGCTATTACCTAAATAATATTTATTAGAATCAATGCCGAGTTTGTTGAACATCGGTTCACCGAAAGTGCGATTTTACTGAACAATTTTTCATTTATCTGAATTTTCACTCTGAATACATCAATGAATTTCTTCATCAACTTGGTACCCTGACCAACTTGATAGTGAAAGGCCCCCCTATAACTTTTTGTTTGACACTTTTTTCCAAGAAAATTCACTTAAGTTGGGTTTTGTGAGATGGATAACTTTGCGCTTTCTTCAAAAAAACTCGTTTTATTTAAGTTTCTATCCTCGCGTTGATATATAGCATTGAAACTTTCTCTTACAGCAGTCTACATAATTATAATTGACAAATGTTCTTCAAATTTCTAATTTTTACAAAATGTTTCATTGTCTTCATTCTGTGTATCAATGGGGGAATCTAAATTTAATCAATGACTTTTTTTGAGAAAGCATAGCCACCCCCTCCCTCACTGTAGTTCTTTAAAGGAACTTCCTCAGTATAAAGTTTGAAACAAAACTTATAGGAATTTTGTCAAGACATTTAATTTTTATTAATATTATATGGATAACAGAAATGTATAATAAACTAAAACAGCTTTTACAGGCAAACATAACCACGTCACTCCCCCAAAAGCCCACTTTTTTCCAAATTTTTCCGGAAAAATATTTCAAATAGCATTGGGAGCTGTGATGGAGCTGTTGTGTAGTAGATATGCTAAGTTTAAAGAAAATCGATAGAGTCTTTTTAGAGAAGTCTGCAAAAAACTGAAAAATCCATTCAATAAAGTGGTACTTCCGGTTGAGGAATTTTGACAGATAAGTTCCTGTCAAACCCCATCGTGGTGATACCCAAACGAATTGTCAAGTATGAACTATCTGCAATTTTTTATTTTTGAGCTACGCTGTTTAAGCACACACGCACACCCACCATTTTCCAAAACTCCATTTTTTTCTGACTAAGGAGACCTCAAAACTTTTATTTTCGGTACACACACACACACACACACACACAAAACAGACAATTTTCTAAAAACCACTCTTTTGGGCACGAGACCTCGGGAAAACGTGTATTTCTGGTGAATACTCGATATCAAAAATTGAACACGATCGCAATACTTCCTCAACAGCAGCCAGAGAAAGTAAATAATAGTTTTTTTTCACTTTCTCTTTCTGCTTTAAAAGAGAATATGCTGACCGTTCCACATTTTAGAAGCGCGTTTTCACTATAATTATCTGTTTTGTGCCCTCTGATTATAAAAAAATAATTTTTTTTCTAGTGGGTAGATGTGTGTAGATTTATATATTAATTATATATATATATATATATATATATATATATATGTGTGTGTGTGTGTGTGTGTGTGTAAAACAAAATATTTCAAAAAGGTAAAATCAAAGGTAGTTCAAACTCTATAATCCCATTTACTCTAAAATATCCATACAGTGCACTCTTCTTCACCCAGCCCATCACCCTTAGAACAACATTTATTCAAACTATTGCAAGAATTACAAATGTAAAGAAAGCCGGCCAATGAAGAAAAGTGCAATTTTGCAGAAAATGTTTTTTGGGGGATTTTTTCGAATATGGTTCCATATTGGGGGAATAGAATATTAAAGAGTATTTAAACTGAATTAGAAATGAAATGTTGAAGATAGAGAACATCGTGTCGCTGGTTCCTGGTTTGTGCTTTTTTAATAATTCTGATTTTGGCTAAAATTTAAATATAAAGGTAAAATCGAAAGGGCATTTTATCAGTTAAGTAATTCAAGATAAGCAATCAAATTGGTCGATTAATTATTGTTGGAAGGTTGGTTTACTGTAATTAACGATAGTGTGTATATATATATATATCTGCCATCATCTTATTTAATAATAGCTTTTAAGATATAAATATTATTTTGTTTAATTTTTTATACTTATACGTATATTAGTGTGGTATACTTGTTTGTGTGTATGTATTATTGTACTTAATACTATATAGAGGAGATAGGTTGCATTATTGTTACATCTGTCTATATACATATATATATGTGTGTAGTTGAGATTTATAGAAAACAATTTCAGACTTTGTTGCACTCTATATCGCTTGGCAGACAGACAGACAGAGAGAGAGTGAGAGAGATAGGTCGGTCCTCATGTACTGCCTCCAACTGCCTCCAAGTGAATAGCACCAGCCAACTTTGAACACACCCACACGCACACACACAGACGGTTATGCTATCTGAACTTCACGCGCACAGTCTTACTCCCTCCATGAGCGGAGTAAGTGAGGAACAGAAAGATAGAGGAATACTGTGGTGTGGCGAGCCCGGCTTAGTAAGTCTGGATATAAAGAACACCCGGCACTGCCTCCAAGTGCCCATATCCAGCATGTTTCTCCGTTAGAGCAGTAGTCGTTTGAACTGTACCAGAAATTCTTTCTCAAACCCTGACTGTGCCTCTCTACAACTCCCCTCGTAAAAAAAATTAAACTAAAACATACCAAACTACCACAGCGATACTGTAGACCGTAACCTCACGGCCCCTAAAACCACCGTCACCATCTCTCATTTCATTTGCCACCCCCAGCGCGGAAAAAGTAGGAAACACTATTCCCCTCTATTTCTAATCTTTCCAAAAGAACAACAAAAAAGAAGATATATAGTTTTTTGCTTTTTTTGTTGTTATTTTTAAGGTGCTCAACGGCTAAGGTTCTTCGCACCTACTGGACTAATACGAGTATATTTATTTGCCCGAACATTTCTAATATGTGCTGTATTTTTAAGTTCCATATTCTCTAGAGCATTCACTCAAAACAATCACACATCCATTTGCGCAAGTGCCGGGGTGCCAATCCCGGCTTCAGGCTCACCCTTCCGAAAATTCATTGGCTCCCAAGTCCAAACAACATTTTGACGATAATCATGTTGCCACTCCTTACCGGCATTGGTCCCTGCCTCCATTCACACCTTTGTTTGTAATCTAACGTACCTTATTCATGCTCGCTAATAAATACAGCCATCCTAATTGATACCATCATTCTACACAAAACAAACCCAATCAACGATTCTTTCATACGCACCTCACAATCGTACATCTACATAAATGGAGTAGAGTATTCGATATTCCTCTACTCGTTTTTATCTTAACCTACTATATACAAATAAAAACATGATATATACACAATAATTAACTATTCTAGATAAAATTCCTATTTACATGTAATTTACAAGTTCTGGAATAAACCAATTTGCTTTAGAAACTGGAAGGTGTTGTTTACGCTATCTAAATTATCGCCCAAAGCGTCCTGTAACATATTAGGTATTCGGGATTAGCTCTTACAGTTGAATACTTAGTACATTCAAGCAATATACGAGTATGTATAACAGTTATCGACGAATTACAAACCTTGCATTGGCTGCCTTTCTCTTCTGAAAAGATGCCCGTGAGTTAATATTGTGTGGCCAATTCGAAGTCTGGCCAGTACCACTTCTTCTCGCCGGGAATCTTTGTATGAAGTTAGCCATTTTACTGGTCTGAGTTTGACATTCCCAAGTTTATTTGTGTTTGGGGTAGACTGTCATCTTTAACCCTCAATGAAAATGTGATTTTCTTCATAGAATTCTTCCAATCCAAAGGTAAAACAAATTCCTCCTTATCTAATAACATTGCTGCATCTTTTGCAGCTTTGTCCGCATCTTCGTTATTATTTATTCCGGCATGTCCTGGGATCAACATAAAAAAACTTTTTTATATTTTTGTTTACAGAGGTAGATATTGGTAAGAATAGTTTGTACAATAATGTTTCTAGAGTCTATGTCAGCTAGTGCTTCTAGTGCGCTTCTTGAATCGGTGCAAATAAGATATCTATTCGTGTGTTCGTGGCCATTTAGTACATATTCTATTGCTTTATTAATCCTATACATTTCTGCCGTGAAAATGCTGGACAAGTCATTCGATGAGTATCCTAGAGTTTCATTCTCCGTCACGAATGCGGCTCCTACGTTAGTGTCATTTTTGACCCGTCTGTAAATATTTGGTTTGCATCTTTATATTTATTATTGATTCTTTCCAGGAATAATTTCTTATAGATATAATTTGGTGTATTTTCTTTTTTATGAGAGATGGTAGTCTATTAATGGTCTATTCAATATCCAAGGTTCTATTGACTGAGGTACTCGTTCCAGGGCCGTTGGTTTGATTATGGTGTTAAGCCTGCAGAAATTGTGAAAATGTACACTTAAAGGCTTCGTTCCGCCATTTTTATTGTACATATTTAAAAAACTTGGGGTGAAGATAATTTTGTGAGCGATTTGATCTGAAATGGTAACAGTCTAGCTGCATAATTACACATCAGGAGATTTCTTCTCATTAATAATGAAGATTCTCCACTATCAGCATAGAGGCTTTCTACCGGACTTGTTCTTAGTGCACCTACTGACAGTCTGATTCCTTCGTTGTGGATAGGATTAATCACACGCAGAACTGAGTTCTTTGCCGAACCATATGCTAAGCAACCATAGTCCAACTTGCTGCGAACAAAAGATTTATAGAAATCAGCATCCCATATTACAATTACAACCCATTACACCCCATATTACTCTTTACAAGTTTAACCGCATTAAGCGTTTTAATGCATCTTTGTTTTATTTCTTCAAGATGAGGACGCCAAGTCAACTTCCTATCAAAGGTTACTCCTAAATATTCCACGTTGTCTGTACAAGGTATAGGTGAATCATTTCAATTTAGATTTACTACCGGTTGTATTTTACGAAATCTTTGGAAGTGCACGCAGTAACTTTTGTTCGGAGAGAATCGAAGCCCATAATTCCCTGACCAGTCTTCTAGGTTTTTTATAACTTTTTGTAGTTGATGCTGGGCGTTCATTAAATGATTAGAACTTCCAAAAATTGCAAAATCATCGGTGAACAGTACTCCTTCGACTGAAGGTTCCAGACATTGCAGTAAACTGTTCATTGCTATTATGAACAGCGTAGGACTTAATATGCTGCCTTGTGGTACACCGTTTTCTTCTATACACATTCGCGATTCGAACTTTAAAGGTGCGTATGAGTGCGAACTTTAAGAAAATGTATGAATTTTGGAAGGTTGCCTTTAAAATTCGATTGATGCAGTTGCTTCAATACTGTATGTCGCCAAACCATGTCGAATGCTCTTTCCACATCAAAAAACAGAGCTATCAAATAATGCTTTTGCAGAAATGCATTTTGAATTGCATTTTCCAGCACCACTAAAGCGTCTGTGGTATTGTGATTACGACGAAATCCTGTTTGCGCATTATTTATCAGTTTCTTTGACTCCAGGCACCAAATTAATTGTCTGTTCACCATCCTTTCAAATGTTTTGCACAGACAGCTTGTCAGTGTAACTGGACGATACGATGTGGGTTCGGCTACCTTTTTACCTACTTTTAGTATTGGAATAGTGATGGCAGTACTCCACGCTCTGGGTTATTGTCCCGTATTCCAGATTTTATTAAAAAATTTAAGAACGTAGGCTTTATTTTCTTTTGTAAAGTATTTTAGGAATTTGTAATGCACATTATCTTCGCCTGGCGAGGTATCCTTTGTCTTAGATAACGCGAGTTCTAATTCCCAAAATTTGAACGGCTTGTTATAACTTTGATTATAAGAACCGCTACGGAAATCAATTTCCATTCTTTCTTCTCTCTCTTTTTTACTTAAGAATTCGCTGGAATATTTATCAGATCAGGATGCATTTGCAAATGTTTCCGCTATTATTTCTGCTTTTTCCAGATCATTTGTTGCAATCCTTCCAGTCACATTTAACCCTGAGATCTGATTATTTCTGCTAAGGCCCATTATTGCTTTGACTTTTTTCCACACTTCGGTTGATGGCGTCGAATGTTTTATACTAGATACAAATGTTTTCTTACATGCATGTTTTCTTACTTTCTTGTATGATTTTTGGATCTTAATATTTTGTATCTGGAAAGATTCTCTTCTGATGGGTGCTTATAGAAATATCTCAGGCCTTTTTTCCTTTTTGTAATGGCAATTTTGCAGGCTTCATTCCACCACGGGGCAGGATTTTTTCGCAGAAGTGTACCAGTTTTAGGTACCGAAGCGTCAGCTGCTTGATTTATTATACTGATGATGTGTTCCTCTTGGTCATCAGTGTTCAAGGAATATAAGTTGTTGAAATTCGCCAGAAGTGAAAATTTGTCCCATTGTGCTTGTTTGAGAAACCATCTTGAAGGCACAACTGATCTGCAACTTGTAAGTTACAGCCAATGAATATCGGGAAGAAATCACTTCTGCAGAGGTCGTTGAGGACATTCCATTCAAAGTTAGGTGCAAGCGTAGGGGTACAAAATGCCAAATCTATGGCGGTCAATGTACCATTGCTAGAGTTGAGGTGCGTACTCTCTTGTTTACTAATCAGCACTGTATTTTCTGAATCAGTATATCTTCCAGCAACTTTCCACTAGGATTCACGTGCGTTGATCCCCACAAAGTGTGGTGGGTGTTGAAATCCCCCAGAACCAAGTAAGGGGTAGGTAACTTTCTCAATTTTTGTAAAATTTCCGTTTTATTGACCCTTGCTGCGGGAGTTATGTACATATTTCATACTGTCATCTTCCTTGACTATGTACTGCGATGCTTGTTAGCTGGATTTCTCCATTATCATTTATCACATTGTTGCATTATATATCATTTCTTGCTAATATAACAACTCCTCCACAAGCTCGGTTACCCTGAAGGAAATCACTCCGGAAAAATTGATAACCCTGTAGTTTTGGAGAGTTACCATCCCGAAGATTTGTTTCCTGCAGACAAATAATCTTTGGTTTATGCTGATTAATGAGTAATTTCAACTCATTTAAATTTGTGTAAAAATCACGGCAATTCCATTGCAGTATCATCTTGGAGTGAAAGCGGATATTCTACTTACATTGTTTAACTTTGCCCTTTTTAAGAAGTTCTGCTACAATTTCTCTAAGAGTTTCCATTTCTACTCCTTCCAAGTCTTTATCCTCCGCACTTACCAATGAGGAATTGGAGAAATTTTGGCTCCTCAACCCTCTCCTGGTAGGGTTTGGGTCCATTTTTTGTTTACACCTGAAATCTTTCTAGGAGGTGAAATCGGTGAGCAGCTTTGTTTTGACAAAGGAGAGGCTGGTGTTTGAGGCCTTTTGTTGGTATTAGTGGTAACTTTGATGGGTTCATCAGCAGGATGAAGACCGTCCGATATTTCTTCATTTTCTACTTTCGAATTGATTTTTGTTCTTATTTCATTATAATTTTGTTCCAGTTTTTCCACACCTTTGCTAAATTTTCTACAACAGTCGCTAATCGCGATATTAGTTCCTCAAGTTCTTTTTTTCTATATTTTTTCTGATGCACATTCTGCATATGTTACTGGTTTAGTCCCTTGGGCATTTACTCTTCTCAATGCTTCCTTGTAGCTAACACATTCTGTTACTTTTATTTCTTGAACCCTCTTTTCTTTTCTAAATTTTTCGCATTCCGGAGACACCGAAGAATGAGAACCATTGCAATTGATGCTTGTAGAAAGAGTAGTAGACTCATTTTGATAGACTGGCGAGAAACATAATTTACACCGGTCACCAATCGTACAACTGTTAGCTATATGTCCCAGAGTCCAGCATTTAAAGCATCTTAACGGAATAAGGATAAAATGTCTCATTCTTAGTGACAGGAAGCCAGATGTAACTTTCTCAGGAGTTGTGCCCCATTGAATGTCAACAGAAGTGCGGGAGTATGTTTGTTTCTCCAAATTCCTTCTTGTACATTCTCTTAACATCCACAACTCCCTGTTCCTTTGATTCCTGCAAAATCTCTTCCTCAGAACAATACAGCAAGTCGTAGCTGGATTCTATCCCTTTGGAGTAGTTTAGCGTTTTATGTGGTTTAACTTTTATCTTCATTCCTTGGTAGGCTTCTAACGAGAGTAATGACATTACGTTCTCATTCCTGATATTAGTTTCTATTAACAGGGAGCCGTTCCTTAATTTTTTTGTTTTACTCCCTGGACATACGTCTTTTAAAAAGTTAAAGATCTGGTACGGCCAGTAAGGTTCGAAGGACTTTCCTTCTTCCAGACAAATCATAGTTAAGAACTGCTGACCTTGGCTTGTTTTCTGAAAAATCAGCTAACATATTTATATTCCTATTCGATTTAACCTGTGAAGCTGGTACTTCATTCGTAACAAAGCCTGTTGAATTTTTTTGTAGAGATAGTAGGTCCCATTCAGTTCCCACGAGTGGGACGAAATAAATTCCCCTTCAGCAATGCGCCCTTACCAAAGGGTGGCCTGCCTACCCACTGAGTTCGGCCTGGTGCTCAGTGGAAGCGATACAATGGGCAGATACCCCCGCCTACACACCTCCCGGCTCGCTATCTACACCGGAATTTGGGGGATCTGTAATACTTTGTGGCTACCATGTGATGTGTGTGGGCAGCATGACACATGTGGGGGATTGAATCAGGTTCCGTGGTTTGCTAGACCCATGCTTTAGACCACCATCCCGCATAGTGCCTAGTCGCCTCTTCGAAATCCGGGACGGAGCATGCCTATTCTGTCCTCGACCGGGAAGGGCAACATATATTATTTACTATTTCTTATATTTCGTAGCATGTTTCTAATGCCCAAAGCACGTTTAACAAGAATTTCCTGGTACACAGTCTTGTCAGACATTAAAACAGACTTAAATACACCCCCCTCACACCCGCGAACCACACACAAGAATTGCAGACAATCTACAAAATAGCTGAAAACAATGGGTACAATACAAACATCGTTAATAAACTCCTCAAAAACGAACCACACCACCGAAATAGGACTGACAAAGAAACAGCAGACAAATTCGCCACTTTCACATATATCGGAAGCCACACGTACAAACTCACAAATTTTTTCAAAAAACTGGGCATTAAGACATCCTTCCGAACAAACAACAAATTAGGCAACAAAATCCGCACTCGTATCGAGTTCACTGACGTGTATGACAGCAGTGGGGTTTACGAGTTGAAATGCCCGGACTGTGACAACATTTACGTGGGGCAGACCGGCAGAAAAATCAAGGAACGATTTACCGAACATATCATATCATACAAATACAACAAAGTTGACTCAAATTATGCCAATCACCTAAACACTAACAAACACAAACCCGATGACACTACGACCACGATGAAGCTAATACACTCTGGCCACAAAGGGCGCCGACTTGACATAATAGAACAACACGAAATATATAAACACAAGACACAAAACTTAATAAACGAACAAACAAAATTTGTCAGTGAACCATTATTCAAAACACTCTTCCCACAATAGCAACAGAAACGCAATTACCAGTGCAAACACTATACATGCACCAAATAGTACTTACACAGATTTTAGTTTTAGGTTTAGTTTTAAAATCTGCTAGTTATATATATATATATTTAAAAAAAAAAAAACATGTGTGCGTATGTATGATGTATGTGAATGTTGTGTAAAAAGGTGATATGTTGAGTGGAATGCATAATAAAAAACTTAATTATAAAAAACCATATTTAGGTATACATGCTTGCGAGGATGTGAATGTTGTGTGAAAAAGTAAAATAATGACTGGAATGCATAATTATAAAAAACGTAATTATAAAAATCGCTTAATTTTAAATGATTTTAGTTTAAATCGTTATTTAATTTTAATTTATTTTGTATATTTTATATTTTATTTTGATTAGTTAATTGTAAAGTAAATCTCCCTCCAACAACAGAGTTTAAAAATTAGACCCCCACGTGTTGTTTCCATTGTAAGGAAAATTTGCCCTTTAACAACCAAAGACGTGTTTTCTCACCCAGCTGACCATACCCCTTGACCTAGTTTAAGAGTTTAGTTTTAAATACAGTTAAAAACACCAGTCATTGTGTAAACTAAATTTACTCTGTGCAAGTCTGTGTTGTCACACTGTCTGAAAAACGCAATCTGAAGATGGGCGAACGCACAAAACCGGTCGATGACCACAAAATGAAGCAGGCTACCACGGAAAATGTCTCTGATGCTTTCCAGCTCTGCGGAACCAACCACCACAACAACTATTAAATTTTTGTTTTTATCCACTGATTTGTTTTTCTGTGGTGCATATGCTTTTGCATCTTCAATCGCGTATTATCATTTAAGTGTCAATGTCATGTATCATTATCATGTAATTATTATGTCCGATATATTTAGTTATTTTCTTAAAGCATTAACTTTATTTTGTTATATCTATTGTAATTGATGTAAATTTCATATAGTCTCAAATGAGTGGAATATGTTGAAAATAAAGGTTATAAAAAAAAAAAAATACACACATAGACCATTCGCTAAAAATAATTTTTAGCGTATTCAGGGGACTTCAAAAAATATGTATATGGTAAAAACTCAATTTCTAATATTTGGCAGGCTCGTAATATTACTCGTAAATATTCTTTCTTTTAAGAAGGCAACAAAAATGTATTTCCCTTAAAAAATTCAATTTGTAAAATGTATCACAATCTAATACTCCTTTCACTATGGTTGGATAAGTAAAAACTGGCAAAATGACAAAAGATCTCCATGTTTTATGTACAACATTAATTTTTAACAAAAGAAGTATTTAAGCGGTTTTTTCGCACACAAAGCCAATTTCTGATGTTCTGTATACGTGAGAGGTGTACTGCTGAAGGGTAAAATAATCTGCTTTGAAACATTCACACGGCTTTATTTTACTGTAACTGAAAAAATTAAAATTATTCAGCCGTGTAAATTTTGTCTTTTTCTTTTTTGGCTGTTAAGTGGAAATATTGCAATATTGTCAAATTTTTTGAAAATTAATTTTTAGACGGAAATATATTATGTTTTGAGTTCAGTACTTTGTATAATGGAGTTGATGAGGAGAGAAATTGGGTTTGATTAATTAGACGAGATGTGAAGACACTGTTATAATATAGCTATAAGCTTACACAAACTGCACTGGACTTGTAATGATATTATAGAATAAAAGGTTAGAGTAGAGTTATGACACGATGTGTTGTATATGGTTGAATCTGATAGATTGATCCATGTCTAGAGCTCTCACTGGCTTTCCCCATTCTAGCCTGCTTAAGTGAGAGAGTACGTGAGAGAGTCTGTTTTC